>CM070914.1:0-305210 GCA_036417435.1 Inia geoffrensis
TCGTGCCCTCACACGTACGCTAACCCTAAACCGCAGCAGTACCCTATCCTGTACCCTAATCCCTCCCCATTCCCTAACACTAACCCTAACCGAAACCCTGAAAGCGACCCTTTTCCGAGGCCTTACCCTCATCGGTGCCCTTGTCTTAACCAGGAAACCAACACTAACTCGTGCCCTCACACTTACGCTAACCCTTAAGCATTGTCATACCCTAACCTGTACCCTAATCCCTCTCCATTCCCTAACCCTAACCCTAAACCGAATCTTAACCCTGACCCTCACCCGAAGCCTTACCCTCACCCGTGCCCTAATCTTAACCAGGACACCAACACTAACTCGTGCCCTCACACGAACGCTAAACCTTAAGCGTTGTCGTACCCTAAATTGTACCCTAATCCCTCTCCATTCCCTAACCCTAACCCTAACCCGATCCCTAAACCTGACCCTCTTCCGATGCCCTACCCTAACCCATGCCCTAAACTTAACCAGTACACAAACACTAACTCCTGCCCTCAAACGTACGCTAACCCTTATGTGTTGTGGTACCCTATCCTGTACCCTAATCCCTCTCCATTCCCTAACACTAAGCCTAACCTGAAACCTAACCCTGACACTCACCCGAAACTTTACCCTCACCCGTGTCCTACTTTTAACCAGTACATCAACACTAGCCCATGCCCTCTAACGTAGGCTAACCCTAAACAATTGCCGTACCCAAACCTGTACCCTAATCATTCCCCATTCCCTAACCCTAATCCTAACCCAAACCCTTAACGTGACCCTCTTCCGAGGACTTACACTCACCCGTGCCCTAATCGTAACAAGCACACTAACACTAACAAGTGACCTCACACGTACGCTAAACCTTAAGCGTTGTCATACCCTAAACTGTGCCCGAATATCTCCCCATTCCCTTACCCTAAACCTCACCCGAATCCTAACCCTGACCGTCACCCGAAGCCTTACCCTCACCCGTGCCCTAATCTTAACCAGGACACCAACACTAACTCGTGCCCTCACACGAACGCTAAACCTTAAGCGTTGTCGTACCCTAAATTGTACCCTAATCCCTCCCCATTCCCTAACCCTAACCCTAACCCGATCCCTAAACCTGACCCTCTTCCGATGCCCTACCCTAACCCATGCCCTAAACTTAACCAGTACACAAACACTAACTCCTGCCCTCAAACGTACGCTAACCCTTATGCGTTGTGGTACCCTATCCTGTACCGTAATCCCTCCCCATTCCCTAACCCTAACCGAAACGATGAACGTGACTCTTTTCCGAGGCCTTACCCTCATAGGTGCCCTTGCCTTAACCAGGACACCAACACTAACTCATGCCCTCACACTTACGCTAAACCTTAAGCATTGTCGTACCCTAACCTGTACCCTAATCCCTCTCCATTCCCTAACACTAAGCCTAACCTGAAACCTAACCCTGACACTCACCCGAAACTTTACCCTCACCCGTGTCCTAATTTTAACCAGTACATGAACACTAGCCCATGCCCTCTAACGTAGGCTAACCCTAAACAATTGCCGTACCCTAACCTGTACCCTAATCAATCCCCATTCCCTAACCCTAATCCTAACAAAAACCCTTAACGTGACCCTCTTCCGAGCACTTACCCTCACCCGTGCCCTAATCGTAACAAGTACACTAACACTAACATGTGACCTCACATATACGCTAAACCTTAAGCGTTGTCGTACCCTAAACTGTGCCCGAATATCTCCCCATTCCCTTACCCTAAACCTCACGCGAATCCTAACCCTGACCCTCACCCGAAGCCTTACACTCACCCGTGCCCTAATCTTAACCAGGACACCAACACTAACTCGTGCCCTCACACGTACGCTAACCCTAAACCGCAGCAGTACCCTATCCTGTACCCTAATCCCTCCCCATTCCCTAACACTAACCCTAACCGAAACCCTGAAAGCGACCCTTTTCCGAGGCCTTACCCTCATCGGTGTCCTTGTCTTAACCAGGAAACCAACACTAACTCGTGCTCTCACACTTACGCTAAGCCTTAAGCATTGTCATACCCTAACCTGTACCCTAATCGCTCTCCATTCCCTAACCCTAACCCTAACCCGAATCTTAACCCTGACCCTCACCCGAAGCCTTACCCTCACCCGTGCCCTAATCTTAACCAGGACACCAACACTAACTCGTGCCCTCACACGAACGCTAAACCTTAAGCGTTGTCGTACCCTAAATTGTACCCTAATCCCTCCCCATTCCCTAACCCTAACCCTAACCCGATCCCTAAACCTGACCCTCTTCCGATGCCCTACCCTAACCCATGCCCTAAACTTAACCAGTACACAAACACTAACTCCTGCCCTCAAACGTACGCTAACCCTTATGCGTTGTGGTACCCTATCCTGTACCCTAATCCCTCCCCATTCCCTAACCCTAACCGAAACGATGAACGTGACTCTTTTCCGAGGCCTTACCCTCATCGGTGCCCTTGCCTTAACCAGGACACCAACACTAACTCATGCCCTCACACTTACGCTAACCCTTAAGCATTGTCGTACCCTAACCTGTACCCTAATCTCTCTCCATTCCCTAACACTAAGCCTAACCTGAAACCTAACCCTGACACTCACCCGAAACTTTACCCTCACCCGTGTCCTAATTTTAACCAGTACATCAACACTAGCCCATGCCCTCTAACGTAGGCTAACCCTAAACAATTGCCGTACCCTAACCTGTACCCTAATCAATCCCCATTCCCTAACCCTAATCCTAACCCAAACCCTTAACGTGACCCTCTTCCGAGGACTTACCCTCACCCGTGCCCTAATCCTAACAAGTACACTAACACTAACAAGTGACCTCACATGTACGCTAAACCTTAAGCGTTGTCGTACCCTAAACTGTGCCCGAATATCTCCCCATTCCCTTACCCTAAACCTCACGCGAATCCTAACCCTGACCCTCACCCGAAGCCTTAAACTCACCCGTGACCTAATCTTAACCAGGACACCAACACTAACTCGTGCCCTCACACGTACGCTAACCCTAAACCGCAGCAGTACCCTATCCTGTACCCTAATCCCTCCCCATTCCCTAACACTAACCCTAACCGAAACCCTGAGAGCGACCCTTTTCCGAGGCCTTACCTTCATCGGTGCCCTTGTCTTAACCAGGAAACCAACACTAACTCGTGCCCTCACACTTACGCTAACCCTTAAGCATTGTCATACCCTAACCTGTACCCTAATCCCTCTCCATTCCCTAACCCTAACCCTAACCCGATCCCTAAACCTGACCCTCTTCCGATGCCCTACCCTAACCCATGCCCTAAACTTAACCAGTACACAAACACTAACTCCTGCCCTCAAACGTACGCTAACCCTTATGCGTTGTGGTACCCTATCCTGTACCCTAATCCCTCTCCATTCCCTAACACTAAGCCTAACCTGAAACCTAACCCTGACACTCACCCGAATCTTTACCCTCACCCGTGTCCTACTTTTAACCAGTACATCAACACTAGCCCATGCTCTCTAACGTAGGCTAACCCTAAACAATTGCTGTACCCAAACCTGTACCCTAATCATTCCCCATTCCCTAACCCTAATCCTAACCCAAACCCTTAACGTGACCCTCTTCCGAGGACTTACCCTCACCCGTGCCCTAATCGTAACAAGCACACTAACACTAACAAGTGACCTCACACGTACGCTAAACCTTAAGCGTTGTCGTACCCTAAACTGTGCCCGAATATCTCCCCATTCCCTTACCCTAAACCTCACCCGAATCCTAACCCTGACCGTCACCCGAAGCCTTACCCTCACCCGTGCCCTAATCTTAACCAGGACACCAACACTAACTCATGCCCTCACACGAACGCTAAACCTTAAGCGTTGTCGTACCCTAAATTATACCCTAATCCCTCCCCATTCCCTAACCCTAACCCTAACCCGATCCCTAAACCTAACCCTCTTCCGATGCCCTACCCTATCCCATGCCCTAAACTTAACCAGTACACAAACACTAACTGTTGCCCTCAAACGTACGCTAACCCTTATGCGTTGTCGTACCCTATCCTGTACCCTAATCCCTTCCCATTCCCTAACCCTAACCCTAACCAAAACGCTGAACGTGACCCTTTTCCGAGGCCTTACCCTCATCGGTGCCCTTGCCTTAACCAGGACACCAACACTAACTCATGCCCTCACACTTACGCTAACCCTTAAGCATTGTCGTACCCTAACCTGTACGCTAATCCCTCTCCATTCCCTAACACTAAGCCTAACCTGAAACCTAACCCTGACACTCACCCGAAACTTTACCCTCACCCGTGTCCTAATTTTAACCAGTACATCAACACTAGCCCATGCCCTCTAACGTAGGCTAACCCTAAACAATTGCCGTACCCTAACCTGTACCCTAATCAATCCCCATTCCCTAATCCTAATCCTAACCCAAACCCTTAACGTGACCCTCTTCCGAGGACTTACCCTCACCCGTGCCCTAATCGTAACAAGTACACTAACACTAACAAGTGACCTCACATGTACGCTAAACCTTAAGCGGTGTCATACCCTAAACTCTGCCCGAATATCTCCCCATTCCCTTACCCTAAACCTCACGCGAATCCTAACCCTGACCCTCACCCGAAGCCTTACACTCACCCGTGCCCTAATCTTAACCAGGACACCAACACTAACTCGTGCCCTCACACGTACGCTAACCCTAAACCGCAGCAGTACCCTATCCTGTACCCTAATCCCTCCCCATTCCCTAACACTAACCCTAACCGAAACCCTGAAAGCGACCCTTTTCCGAGGCCTTACCCTCATCGGTGCCCTTGTCTTAACCAGGAAACCAACACTAACTCGTGCCCTCACACTTATGCTAACCCTTAAGCATTGTCATACCCTAACCTGTACCCTAATCCCTCTCCATTCCCTAACCCTAACCCTAACCCGATCCCTAAACCTGACCCTCTTCCGATGCCCTACCCTAACCCATGCCCTAAACTTAACCAGTACACAAACACTAACTCCAGCCCTCAAACGTACGCTAACCCTTATGCGTTGTGGTACCCTATCCTGTACCCTAATCCCTCTCCATTCCCTAACACTAAGCCTAACCTGAAACCTAACCCTGACACTCACCCGAAACTTTACCCTCACCCGTGTCCTACTTTTAACCAGTATATCAACACTAGCCCATGCCCTCTAACGTAGGCTAACCCTAAACAATTGCCGTACCCAAACCTGTACCCTAATCAATCCCCATTCCCTAACCCTAATCCTAACCCAAACCCTTAACGTGACCCTCTTCCAAGGACTTACCCTCACCCGTGCCCTAATCGTAACAAGTACACTAACACTAACAAGTGACCTCACACGTACGCTAAACCTTAAGCGTTGTCATACCCTAAACTGTGCCCGAATATCTCCCCTTTCCCTTACCCTAAACCTCACCCTAATCCTAACCCTGACCGTCACCCGAAGCCTTACCCTCACCCGTGCCCTAATCTTAACCAGGACACCAACACTAACTCGTGCCCTCACACGTACGATAACCCTAAACCGCAGCACTACCCTATCCTGTACCCTAATCCCTCCCCATTCCCTAACACTAACCCTAACCGAAACCCTGAAAGCGACCCTTTTCCGAGGCCTTACCCTCATCGGTGCCCTTGTCTTAACCAGGAAACCAACACTAACTCGTGCCCTCACACTTACGCTAACCCTTAAGCATTGTCATACCCTAACCTGTACCCTAATCCCTCTCCATTCCCTAACCCTAACCCTAACCCGAATCTTAACCCTGACCCTCACCCGAAGCCTTACCCTCACCCGTGCCCTAATCTTAACCAGGACACCAACACTAACTCGTGCCCTCACACGAACGCTAAACCTTAAGCGTTGTCGTACCCTAACTTGTACCCTAATCCCTCCCCATTCCCTAACCTTAACCCTAACCCGATCCCTAAACCTGACCCTCTTCCGATGCCCTTCCCTAACCCATGCCCTAAACTTAACCAGTACACAAACACTAACTCCTGCCCTCAAACGGACGCTAACCCTTATGCGTTGTGGTACCCTATCCTGTACCCTAATACCGCCCAATTCCCTAACCCTAACCGAAACGATGAACGTGACTCTTTTCCGAGGCCTTACCCTCATCGGTGCCCTTGCCTTAACCAGGACACCAACACTAACTCGTGCCCTCACACTTACGCTAACCCTTAAGCATTGTCATACCCTAACCTGTACCCTAATCCCTCTCCATTCCCTAACACTAAGCCTAACCTGAAACCTAACCCTGACACTCACCCGAAACTTTACCCTCACCCGTGTCCTACTTTTAACCAGTACATCAACACTAGCCCATGCCCTCTAACATAGGCTAACCCTAAACAATTGCCGTACCCTAACCTGTACCCTAATCAATCCCCATTCCCTAACCCTAATCCTAACCTACACCCTTAACGTGACCCTCTTCCGAGGACTTTCCCTCACCCGTGCCCTAATCGTAACAAGTACACTAACACTAACAAGTGACCTCACACGTACGCTAAACCTGAAGCGTTGTCGTACCCTAACCTGTGCCCGAATATCTCCCCATTCCCTTACCCTAAACCTCACCCGAATCCTAACCCAACCGTCACCCGAAGCCTTACCCTCACCCGTGCCCTAATCTTAACCAGGACACCAACACTAACTCGTGCCCTCACACGAACGCTAAACCTTAAGCGTTGTCGTACCCTAAATTGTACCCTAATCCCTCCCCATTCCCTAACCCTAACCCTAACCCGATCCCTAAACCTAACCCTCTTCCGATGCCCTACCCTAACCCATGCCCTAAACTTAACCAGTACACAAACACTAACTCTTGCCCTCAAACGTACGCTAACCCTTATGCGTTGTCGTACCCTATCCTGTACCCTAATCCCTCCCCATTCCCTAACCCTAACCCTAACCAAAACGCTGAACGTGAACCTTATCCGAGGCCTTACCCTCATCGGTGCCTTTGCCTTAACCAGGACACCAACACTAACTCATGCCCTCACTCTTACGCTAACCGTTAAGCATTGTCGTACCCTAACCTGTACCCTAATCCCTCTCCATTCCCTAACACTAAGCCTAACCTGAAACCTAACCCTGACACTCACCCGAAACTTTACCCTCACCCGTGTCCTACTTTTAACCAGTATATCAACACTAGCCCATGCCCTCTAACGTAGGCTAACCCTAAACAATTGCCGTACCCAAACCTGTACCCTAATCAATCCCCATTCCCTAACCCTAATCCTAACCCAAACCCTTAACGTGACCCTCTTCCGAGGACTTACCCTCACCCGTGCCCTAATCGTAACAAGTACACTAACACTAACAAGTGACCTCACACGTACGCTAAACCTTAAGCGTTGTCATACCCTAAACTGTGCCCGAATATCTCCCCTTTCCCTTACCCTAAACCTCACCCGAATCCTAACCCTGACCGTCACCCGAAGCCTTACCCTCACCCGTGCCCTAATCTTAACCAGGACACCAACACTAACTCGTGCCCTCACACGTACGATAACCCTAAACCGCAGCACTACCCTATCCTGTACCCTAATCCCTCCCCATTCCCTAACAGTAACCCTAACCGAAACCCTGAAAGCGACCCTTTTCCGAGGCCTTACCCTCATCGGTGCCCTTGTCTTAACCAGGAAACCAACACTAACTCGTGCCCTCACACTTACGCTAACCCTTAAGCATTGTCATACCCTAACCTGTACCCTAATCCCTCTCCATTCCCTAACCCTAACCCTAACCCGAATCTTAACCCTGACCCTCACCCGAAGCCTTACCCTCACCCGTGCCCTAATCTTAACCAGGACACCAACACTAACTCGTGCCATCACACGAACGCTAAACCTTAAGCGTTGTCGTACCCAAACTTGTACCCTAATCCCTCCCCATTCCCTAACCTTAACCCTAACCCGATCCCTAAACCTGACCCTCTTCCGATGCCCTTCCCTAACCCATGCCCTACACTTAACCAGTACACAAACACTAACTCCTGCCCTCAAACGTACGCTAACCCTTATGCGTTGTGGTACCCTATCCTGTACCCTAATACCTCCCAATTCCCTAACCCTAACCGAAACGATGAACGTGACTCTTTTCCGAGGCCTTACCCTCATCGGTGCCCTTGCCTTAACCAGGACACCAACACTAACTCGTGCCCTCACACTTACGCTAACCCTTAAGCATTGTCATACCCTAACCTGTACCCTAATCCCTCTCCATTCCCTAACACTAAGCCTAACCTGAAACCTAACCCTGACACTCACCTGAAACTTTACCCTCACCCGTGTCCTACTTTTAACCAGTACATCAACACTAGCCCATGCCCTCTAACATAGGCTAACCCTAAACAATTGCCGTACCCTAACCTCTACCCTAATCAATCCCCATTCCCTAACCCTAATCCTAACCTAAACCCTTAACGTGACCCTCTTCCGAGGACTTTCCCTCACCCGTGCCCTAATCGTAACAAGTACACTAACACTAACAAGTGACCTCACACGTACGCTAAACCTTAAGCGTTGTCGTACCCTAACCTGTGCCCGAATATCTCCCCATTCCCTTACCCTAAACCTCACACGAATCCTAACCCAGACCGTCACCCGAAGCCTTACCCTCACCCGTGCCCTAATCTTAACCAGGACACCAACACTAACTCGTGCCCTCACACGAACGCTAAACCTTAAGCGTTGTCGTACCCTAAATTGTACCCTAATCCCTCCCCATTCCCTAACCCTAACCCTAACCCGATCCCTAAACCTAACCCTCTTCCGATGCCCTACCCTAACCCATGCCCTAAACTTAACCAGTACACAAACACTAACTCTTGCCCTCAAACGTACGCTAACCCTTATGCGTTGTCGTACCCTATCCTGTACCCTAATCCCTCCCCATTCCCTAACCCTAACCCTAACCAAAACGCTGAACGTGAACCTTATCCGAGGCCTTACCCTCATCGGTGTCCTTGCCTTAACCAGGACACCAACACTAACTCATGCCCTCACTCTTACGCTAACCCTTAAGCATTGTCGTACCCTAACCTGTACCCTAATCCCTCTCCATTCCCTAACACTAAGCCTAACCTGAAACCTAACCCTGACACTCACCCGAAACTTTACCCTCACCCGTGTCCTAATTTTTACCAGTACATCAACACTAGCCCATGCCCTCTAACGTAGGCTAACCCTAAACAATTGCCGTACCCTAACCTGTACCCTAATCAATCCCCATTCCCTAACCCTAATCCTAACCCAAACCCTTAACGAGACCCTCTTCCGAGGACTTACCCTCACCCGTGCCCTAATCGTAACAAGTACACTAACACTAACAAGTGACCTCACATGTACGCTAAACCTTAAGCGTTGTCGTACCCTAAACTGTGCCCGAATATCTCCCCATTCCCTTACCCTAAATCTCACGCGAATCCTAACCCTGACGCTCACCCGAAGCCTTACACTCACCCGTGCCCTAATCTTAACCAGGACACCAACACTAACTCGTGCCGTCACACGTACGCAAACCCTAAACCGCAGCAGTACCCTATCCTGTACCCTAATCCCCCCCCATTCCCTAACACTAACCCTAACCGAAACCCCAAAAGCGACCCTTTTCCAAGGCCTTACCCTCATCGGTGCCCTTGTCTTAACCAGGAAACCAACACTAACTCGTGCCCTCACACTTACGCTAACCCTTAAGCATTGTCATACCCTAATCTGTACCCTAATCCCTCTCCATTCCCTAACCCTAACCCTAACCCGAATCTTAACCCTGACCCTCACCCGAAGCCTTACCCTCACCCGTGCCCTAATCTTAACCAGGACACCAACACTAACTCGTGCCCTCACACGAACGCTAAACCTTAAGCGTTGTCATACCCTAAATTGTACCCTAATACCTCCCCATTCCCTAACCCTAACCCTAACCCGATCCCTAAACCTGACCCTCTTCCGATGCCCTACACTAACCCATGCCCTAAACTTAACCAGTACACAAACACTAACTCCTGCCCTCAAACGTATGCTAACCCTTCTGCGTTGTGGTACCCTATCCTGTACCCTAATCCCTCCCCATTCTCTAACCCTAACCGAAACGATGAACGTGACTCTTTTCCGAGGCCTTACCCTCATCGGTGCCCTTGCCTTAACCAGGACACCAACACTAACTCGTGCCCTCACACTTACGCTAACCCTTAAGCATTGTCGTACCCTAACCTGTACCCTAATCCCTCTCCATTCCCTAACACTAAGCCTAACCTGAAACCTAACCCTGACACTCACCCGAAACTTTACCCTAACCCGTGTCCTACTTTTAACCAGTACATCAACACTAGCCCATGCCCTCTAACGTAGGCTAACCCTAAACAATTGCCGTACCCTAACCTGTACCCTAATCAATCCCCATTCCCTAACCCTAATCCTAACCCAAACCCTTAACGTGACCCTCTTCCGAGGACTTACCCTCACCCGTGCCCTAATCGTAACAAGTACACTAACACTAACAAGTGACCTCACACGTACGCTAAACCTTAAGCGTTGTCGTACCCTAAACTGTGCCCGAATATCTCCCCATTCCCTTACCCTAAACCTCACCCGAATCCTAACCCTGACCGTCACCCGAAGCCTTACCCTCACCCGTGCCCTAATCTTAACCAGGACACCAACACTAACTCGTGCCCTCACACGTACGCTAACCCTAAACCGCAGCAGTACCCTATCCTGTACCCTAATCCCTCCCCATTCGTTAACACTAACCCTAACCGAAACCCTGAAAGCGACCCTTTTCCGAGGCCTTACCCTCATCGGTGCCCTTGTCTTAACCAGGAAACCAACACTAACTCGTGCCCTCACACTTACGCTAACCCTTAAGCTTTGTCATACCCTAACCTGTACCCTAATCCCTCTCCATTCCCTAACCCTAACCCTAACCCGAATATTAACCCTGACCCTCACCCGAAGCCTTACCCTCACCCGTGCCCTAATCTTAACCAGGACACCAACACTAACTCGTGCCCTCACACGAACGCTAAACCTTAAGCGTTGTCGTACCCTAAATTGTACCCTAATCCCTCCCCATTCCCTAACCCTAACCCTAACCCGATCCCTAAACCTGACCCTCTTCCGATGCCCTACCCTAACCCATGCCCTAAACTTAACCAGTACACAAACACTAACTCCTGCCCTCAAACGTACGCTAACCCTTATGCGTTGTGGTACCCTATCCTGTACCCTAATCCCTCCCCATTCCCTAACCCTAACCGAAACGATGAACGTGACTCTTTTCCGAGGCCTTACCCTCATCGGTGCCCTTGCCTTAACCAGGACACCAACACTAACTCGTGCCCTCACACTTACGCTAACCCTTAAGCATTGTCGTACCCTAACCTGTACCCTAATCCCTCTCCATTCCCTAACACTAAGCCTAACCTGAAACCTAACCCTGACACTCACCCGAAACTTTACCCTCACCCGTGTCCTACTTTTAACCAGTACATCAACACTAGCCCATGCCCTCTAACGTAGGCTAACCCTAAACAATTGCCGTACCCTAACCTGTACCCTAATCAATCCCCATTCCCTAACCCTAATCCTAACCGAAACCCTTAACGTGACCCTCTTCCGAGGACTTACCCTCACCCGTGCCCTATTCGTAACAAGTACACTAACACTAACAAGTGACCTCACACGTACGCTAAACCTTAAGCGTTGTCGTACCCTAAACTGTGCCCGAATATCTCCCCATTCCCTTACCCTAAACCTCACCCGAATCCTAACCCTGACCGTCACCCGAAGCATTACCCTCACCCGTGCCCTAATCTTAACCAGGACACCAACACTAACTCGTGCCCTCACACGAACGCTAAACCTTAAGCGTTGTCGTGCCCTAAATTGTACCCTAATCCCTCCCCATTCCCTAACCCTAACCCTAACCCGATCCCTAAACCTAACCCTCTTCCGATGCCCTACCCTAACCCATGCCCTAAACTTAACCACTACACAAACACTAACTCTTGCCCTCAAACGTATGCTAACCCTTATGCGTTGTGGTACCCTATCCTGTACCCTAATCCCTCCCCATTCCCTAACCCTAACCCTAACCAAAACGCTGAACGTGACCCTTTTCCGAGGCCTTACCCTCATCGGTGCCCTTGTCTTAACCAGGAAACCAACACTAACTCGTGCCCTCACACGAACGCTAAACCTTAAGCGTTGTCGTACCCTAAATTGTACCCTAATCCCTCCCCATTCCCTAACCCTAACCCTAACCCGATCCCTAAACCTCACCCTCTTCCGATGCCCTACCCTAACCCATGCCCTAAACTTAACCAGTACACAAACACTAACTCTTGCCCTCAAACGTACGCTAACCCTTATGCGTTGTCGTACCCTATCCTGTACCCTAATCCCTCCCCATTCCCTAACCCTAACCCTAACCAAAACGCTGAACGTGACCCTTTTCCGAGGCCTTACCCTCATCGGTGCCCTTGCCTTAACCAGGACACCAACACTAACTCATGCCCTCACACTTACGCTAACCCTTAAGCATTGTCGTACCCTAACCTGTACCCTAATCCCTCTCCATTCCCTAACACTAAGCCTAACCTGAAACCTAACCCTGACACTCACCCGAAACTTTACCCTCACCCGTGTCCTAATTTTAACCAGTACATCAACACTAGCCCATGCCCTCTAACGTAGGCTAACCCTAAACAATTGCCGTACCCTAACCTGTACCCTAATCAATCCCCATTCCCTAACCCTAATCCTAACAAAAACCCTTAACGTGACCCTCTTCCGAACACTTACCCTCACCCGTGCCCTAATCGTAACAAGTACACTAACACTAACAAGTGACCTCACATGTACGCTAAACCTTAAGCGGTGTCGTACCCTAAACTGTGCCCGAATATCTCCCCATTCCCTTACCCTAAACCTCACGCGAATCCTAACCCTGACCCTCACCCGAAGCCTTACACTCACCCGTGCCCTAATCTTAACCAGGACACCAACACTAACTCGTGCCCTCACACGTACGCTAACCCTAAACCGCAGCAGTACCCTATCCTGTACCCTAATCCCTCCCCATTCCCTAACACTAACCCTAACCGAAACCCTGAAAGCGACCCTTTTCCGAGGCCTTACCCTCATCGGTGCCCTTGTCTTAACCAGGAAACCAACACTAACTCGTGCCCTCACACTTACGCTAACCCTTAAGCATTGTCATACCCTAACCTGTACCCTAATCCCTCTCCATTCCCTAACCCTAACCCTAACCCGAATCTTAACCCTGACCCTCACCCGAAGCCTTACCCTCACCCGTGCCCTAATCTTAACCAGGACACCAACACTAACTCGTGCCATCACACGAACGCTAAACCTTAAGTGTTGTCGTACCCTAACTTGTACCCTAATCCCTCCCCATTCCCTAACCTTAACCCTAACCCGATCCCTAAACCTGACCCTCTTCCGATGCCCTTCCATAACCCATGCCCTAAACTTAACCAGTACACAAACACTAACTCCTGCCCTCAAACGTACGCTAACCCTTATGCGTTGTGGTACCCTATCCTGTACCCTAATACCTCCCAATTCCCTAACCCTAACCGAAACGATGAACGTGACTCTTTTCCGAGGCCTTACCCTCATCGGTGCCCTTGCCTTAACCAGGACACCAACACTAACTCGTGCCCTCACACTTACGCTAACCCTTAAGCATTGTCATACCCTAACCTGTACCCTAATCACTCTCCATTCCCTAACACTAATCCTAACCTGAAACCTAACCCTGACACTCACCCGAAACTTTACCCTCACCCGTGTCCTACTTTTAACCAGTACATCAACACTAGCCCATGCCCTCTAACATAGGCTAACCCTAAACAATTGCCGTACCCTAACCTGTACCCTAATCAATCCCCATTCCCTAACCCTAATCCTAACCTAAACCCTTAACGTGACCCTCTTCCGAGGACTTTCCCTCACCCGTGCCCTAATCGTAACAAGTACACTAACACTAACAAGTGACCTCACACGTACGCTAAACCTTAAGCGTTGTCGTACCCTAACCTGTGCCCGAATATCTCCCCATTCCCTTACCCTAAACCTCACCCGAATCCTAACCCAGACCGTCACCCGAAGCCTTACCCTCACCCGTGCCCTAATCTTAACCAGGACACCAACACTAACTCGTGCCCTCACACGAACGCTAAACCTTAAGCGTTGTCGTACCCTAAATTGTACCCTAATCCCTCCCCATTCCCTAACCCTAACCCTAACCCGATCCCTAAACCTAACCCTCTTCCGATGCCCTACCCTAACCCATGCCCTAAACTTAACCAGTACACAAACACTAACTCTTGCCCTCAAACGTACGCTAACCCTTATTCGTTGTCGTACCCTATCCTGTACCCTAATCCCTCCCCATTCCCTAACCCTAACCCTAACCAAAACGCTGAACGTGAACCTTATCCGAGGCCTTACCCTCATCGGTGTCCTTGCCTTAACCAGGACACCAACACTAACTCATGCCCTCACTCTTACGCTAACCCTTAAGCATTGTCGTACCCTAACCTGTACCCTAATCCCTCTCCATTCCCTAACACTAAGCCTAACCTGAAACCTAACCCTGACACTCACCCGAAACTTTACCCTCACCCGTGTCCTAATTTTTACCAGTACATCAACACTAGCCCATGCCCTCTAACGTAGCCTAACCCTAAACAATTGCCGTACCCTAACCTGTACCCTAATCAATCCCCATTCCCTAACCCTAATCCTAACCCAAACCCTTAACGAGACCCTCTTCCGAGGACTTACCCTCACCCGTGCCCTAATCGTAACAAGTACACTAACACTAACAAGTGACCTCACATGTACGCTAAACCTTAAGCGTTGTCGTACCCTAAACTGTGCCCGAATATCTCCCCATTCCCTTACCCTAACTCTCACGCGAATCCTAACCCTGACGCTCACCCGAAGCCTTACACTCACCCGTGCCCTAATCTTAACCAGGACACCAACACTAACTCGTGCCGTCACACGTACGCAAACCCTAAACCGCAGCAGTACCCTATCCTGTACCCTAATCCCCCCCCATTCCCTAACACTAACCCTAACCGAAACCCCAAAAGCGACCCTTTTCCAAGGCCTTACCCTCATCGGTGCCCTTGTCTTAACCAGGAAACCAACACTAACTCGTGCCCTCACACTTACGCTAACCCTTAAGCATTGTCATACCCTAACCTGTACCCTAATCCCTCTCCATTCCCTAACCCTAACCCTAACCCGAATCTTAACCCTGACCCTCACCCGAAGCCTTACCCTCACCCGTGCCCTAATCTTAACCAGGACACCAACACTAACTCGTGCCCTCACACGAACGCTAAACCTTAAGCGTTGTCATACCCTAAATTGTACCCTAATCCCTCCCCATTCCCTAACCCTAACCCTAACCCGATCCCTAACCCTGACCCTCTTCCGATGCCCTACACTAACCCATGCCCTAAACTTAACCAGTACACAAACACTAACTCCTGCCCTCAAACGTATGCTAACCCTTCTGCGTTGTGGTACCCTATCCTGTACCCTAATCCCTCCCCATTCTCTAACCCTAACCGAAACGATGAACGTGACTCTTTTCCGAGGCCTTACCCTCATCGGTGCCCTTGCCTTAACCAGGACACCAACACTAACTCGTGCCCTCACACTTACGCTAACCCTTAAGCATTGTCGTACCCTAACCTGTACCCTAATCCCTCTCCATTCCCTAACACTAAGCCTAACCTGAAACCTAACCCTGACACTCACCCGAAACTTTACCCTAACCCGTGTCCTACTTTTAACCAGTACATCAACACTAGCCCATGCCCTCTAACGTAGGCTAACCCTAAACAATTGCCGTACCCTAACCTGTACCCTAATCAATCCCCATTCCCTAACCCTAATCCTAACCCAAACCCTTAACGTGACCCTCTTCCGAGGACTTACCCTCACCCGTGCCCTAATCGTAACAAGTACACTAACACTAACAAGTGACCTCACACGTACGCTAAACCTTAAGCGTTGTCGTACCCTAAACTGTGCCCGAATATCTCCCCATTCCCTTACCCTAAACCTCACCCGAATCCTAACCCTGACCGTCACCCGAAGCCTTACCCTCACCCGTGCCCTAATCTTAACCAGGACACCAACACTAACTCGTGCCCTCACACGTACGCTAACCCTAAACCGCAGCAGTACCCTATCCTGTACCCTAATCCCTCCCCATTCGTTAACACTAACCCTAACCGAAACCCTGAAAGCGACCCTTTTCCGAGGCCTTACCCTCATCGGTGCCCTTGTCTTAACCAGGAAACCAACACTAACTCGTGCCCTCACACTTACGCTAACCCTTAAGCTTTGTCATACCCTAACCTGTACCCTAATCCCTCTCCATTCCCTAACCCTAACCCTAACCCGAATATTAACCCTGACCCTCACCCGAAGCCTTACCCTCACCCGTGCCCTAATCTTAACCAGGACACCAACACTAACTCGTGCCCTCACACGAACGCTAAACCTTAAGCGTTGTCGTACCCTAAATTGTACCCTAATCCCTCCCCATTCCCTAACCCTAACCCTAACCCGATCCCTAAACCTGACCCTCTTCCGATGCCCTACCCTAACCCATGCCCTAAACTTAACCAGTACACAAACACTAACTCCTGCCCTCAAACGTACGCTAACCCTTATGCGTTGTGGTACCCTATCCTGTACCCTAATCCCTCCCCATTCCCTAACCCTAACCGAAACGATGAACGTGACTCTTTTCCGAGGCCTTACCCTCATCGGTGCCCTTGCCTTAACCAGGACACCAACACTAACTCGTGCCCTCACACTTACGCTAACCCTTAAGCATTGTCGTACCCTAACCTGTACCCTAATCCCTCTCCATTCCCTAACACTAAGCCTAACCTGAAACCTAACCCTGACACTCACCCGAAACTTTTCCCTCACCCGTGTCCTAATTTTAACCAGTACATCAACACTAGCCCATGCCCTCTAACGTAGGCTAACCCTAAACAATTGCCGTACCCTAACCTGTACCCTAATCAATCCCCATTCCCTAACCCTAATCCTAACCGAAACCCTTAACGTGACCCTCTTCCGAGGACTTACCCTCACCCGTGCCCTAATCGTAACAAGTACACTAACACTAACAAGTGACCTCACACGTACGCTAAACCTTAAGCGTTGTCGTACCCTAAACTGTGCCCGAATATCTCCCCATTCCCTTACCCTAAACCTCACCCGAATCCTAACCCTGACCGTCACCCGAAGACTTACCCTCACCCGTGCCCTAATCTTAAACCAGGACACCAACACTAACTCGTGCCCTCACACGAACGCTAAACCTTAAGCGTTGTCGTACCCTAAATTGTACCCTAATCCCTCCCCATTCCCTAACCCTAACCCTAACCCGATCCCTAAACCTAACCCTCTTCCGATGCCCTACCCTAACCCATGCCCTAAACTTAACCACTACACAAACACTAACTCTTGCCCTCAAACGTACGCTAACCCTTATGCGTTGTGGTACCCTATCCTGTACCCTAATCCCTCCCCATTCCCTAACCCTAACCCTAACCAAAACGCTGAACGTGACCCTTTTCCGAGGCCTTACCCTCATCGGTGCCCTTGTCTTAACCAGGAAACCAACACTAACTCGTGCCCTCACACGAACGCTAAACCTTAAGCGTTGTCGTACCCTAAATTGTACCCTAATCCCTCCCCATTCCCTAACCCTAACCCTAACCCGATCTCTAAACCTCACCCTCTTCCGATGCCCTACCCTAACCCATGCCCTAAACTTAACCAGTACACAAACACTAACTCTTGCCCTCAAACGTACGCTAACCCTTATGCGTTGTCGTACCCTATCCTGTACCCTAATCCCTCCCCATTCCCTAACCCTAACCCTAACCAAAACGCTGAACGTGACCCTTTTCCGAGGCCTTACCCTCATCGGTGCCCTTGCCTTAACCAGGACACCAACACTAACTCATGCCCTCACACTTACGCTAACCCTTAAGCATTGTCGTACCCTAACCTGTACCCTAATCCCTCTCCATTCCCTAACACTAAGCCTAACCTGAAACCTAACCCTGACACTCACCCGAAACTTTACCCTCACCCGTGTCCTAATTTTAACCAGTACATCAACACTAGCCCATGCCCTCTAACGTAGGCTAACCCTAAACAATTGCCGTACCCTAACCTGTACCCTAATCAATCCCCATTCCCTAACCCTAATCCTAACAAAAACCCTTAACGTGACCCTCTTCCGAACACTTACCCTCACCCGTGCCCTAATCGTAACAAGTACACTAACACTAACAAGTGACCTCACATGTACGCTAAACCTTAAGCGGTGTCGTACCCTAAACTGTGCCCGAATATCTCCCCATTCCCTTACCCTAAACCTCACGCGAATCCTAACCCTGACCCTCACCCGAAGCCTTACACTCACCCGTGCCCTAATCTTAACCAGGACACCAACACTAACTCGTGCCCTCACACGTACGCTAACCCTAAACCGCAGCAGTACCCTATCCTGTACCCTAATCCCTCCCCATTCCCTAACACTAACCCTAACCGAAACCCTGAAAGCGACCCTTTTCCGAGGCCTTACCCTCATCGGTGCCCTTGTCATAACCAGGAAACCAACACTAACTCGTGCCCTCACACTTACGCTAACCCTTAAGCATTGTCATACCCTAACCTGTACCCTAATCCCTCTCCATTCCCTAACCCTAACCCTAAACCGAATCTTAACCCTGACCCTCACCCGAAGCCTTACCCTCACCCGTGCCCTAATCTTAACCAGGACACCAACACTAACTCGTGCCCTCACACGAACGCTAAACCATAAGCGTTGTCGTACCCTAAATTGTACCCTAATCCCTCCCCATTCCCTAACCCTAACCCTAACCCGATCCCTAAACCTGACCCTCTTCCGATGCCCTACCCTAACCCATGCCCTAAACTTAACCAGTACACAAACACTAACTCCTGCCCTCAAACGTACGCTAACCCTTATGCGTTGTGGTACCCTATCCTGTACCCTAATGCCTCCCAATTCCCTAAACCTAACCGAAACGATGAACGTGACTCTTTTCCGAGGCCTTACCCTCATCGGTGCCCTTGCCTTAACCAGGACACCAACACTAACTCGTGCCCTCACACTTACGCTAACCCTTAAGCATTGTCGTACCCTAACCTGTACCCTAATCCCTCTCCATTCCCTAACACTAAGCCTAACCTGAAACCTAACCCTGACACTCACCCGAAACTTTACCCTCACCCGTGTCCTACTTTTAACCAGTACATCAACACTAGCCCATGCCCTCTAACGTAGGCTAACCCTAAACAATTGCCGTACCCTAACCTGTACCCTAATCAATCCCCATTCCCTAACCCTAATCCTAACCGAAACCCTTAACGTGACCCTCTTCCGAGGACTTACCCTCACCCGTGCCCTAATCGTAACAAGTACATTAACACTAACAAGTGACCTCACACGTACGCTAAACCTTAAGCGTTGTCGTACCCTAAACTGTGCCCGAATATCTCCCCATTCCCTTACCCTAAACCTCACCCGAATCCTAACCCTGACCGTCACCCGAAGCCTTACCCTCACCCGTGCCCTAATCTTAACCAGGACACCAACACTAACACGTGCCCTCACACGAACGCTAAACCTTAAGCGTTGTCGTACCGTAAATTGTACCTTAATCCCTCCCCATTCCCTAACCCTAACCCTAACCCGATCCCTAAACCTAACCCTCTTCCGATGCCCTACCCTAACCCATGCCCTAAACTTAACCAGTACACAAACACTAACTCTTGCCCTCAAACGTACGCTAACCCATAAGCGTTGTCGTACCCTATCCTGTACCCTAATCCCTCCCCATTCCCTAACCCTAATCCTAACCAAAACGCTGAACGTGACCCTTTTCGAGGCCTTACCCTCATCGGTGCCCTTGCCTTAACCAGGACACCAACACTAACTCATGCCCTCACACTTATGCTAACCCTTAAGCATTGTCGTACCCTAACCTGTACCCTAATCCCTCTCCATTCCCTAACACTAAGCCTAACCTGAAACCTAACCCTGACACTCACCCGAAACTTTACCCTCACCCGTGTCCTAATTTTAACCAGTACATCAACACTAGCCCATGCCCTCTAACGTAGGGTAACCCTAAACAATTGCCGTACCCTAACCTGTACCCTAATCAATCCCCATTCCCTAACCCTAATCCTAACCCAAACCCTTAACGTGACCCTCTTCCGAGCACTTACCCTCACCCGTGCCCTAATCGTAACAAGTACACTAACACTAACAAGTGACCTCACATGTACGCTAAACCTTAAGCGTTGTCGTACCCTAAACTGTGCCCGAATATCTCCCCATTCCCTTACCCTAAACCTCACGCGAATCCTAACCCTGACCCTCACCCGAAGCCTTACACTCACCCGTGCCCTAATCTTAACCAGGACACCAACACTAACTCGTGCCCTCACACGTACGCTAACCCTAAACCGCAGCAGTACCCTATCCTGTACCCTAATCCCTCCCCATTCCCTAACACTAACCCTAACCGAAACCCTGAAAGCGACCCTTTTCCGAGGCCTTACCCTCATCGGTCCCCTTGTCTTAACCAGGAAACCAACACTAACTCGTGACCTCACACTTACGCTAACCCTTAAGCATTGTCATACCCTAACCTGTACCCTAATCCCTCTCCATTCCCTAACCCTAACCCTAACCCGAATCTTAACCCTGACCCTCACCCGAAGCCTTACCCTCACCCGTGCCCTAATCTTAACCAGGACACCAACACTAACTCGTGCCCTCACACGAACGCTAAACCTTAAGCGTTGTCGTACCCTAAATTGTACCCTAATCCCTCCCCATTCCCTAACCCTAACCCTAACCCGATCCCTAAACCTGACCCTCTTCCGATGCCCTACCCTAACCCATGCCCTAAACTTAACCAGTACACAAACACTAACTCCTGCCCTCAAACGTACGCTAACCATTATGCGTTGTGGTACCCTATCCTGTACCCTAATCCCTCCCCATTCCCTAACCCTAACCGAAACGATGAACGTGACTCTTTTCCGAGGCCTTACCCTCATCGGTGCCCTTGCCTTAACCAGGACACCAACACTAACTCGTGCCCTCACACTTACGCTAACCCTTAAGCATTGTCGTACCCTAACCTGTACCCTAATCCCTCTCCATTCCCTAACACTAAGCCTAACCTGAAACCTAACCCTGACACTCACCCGAAACTTTACCCTCACCCGTGTCCTACTTTTAACCAGTACATCAACACTAGCCCATGCCCTCTAACGTAGGCTAACCCTAAACAATTGCCGTACCCTAACCTGTACCCTAATCAATCCCCGTTCCCTAACCCTAATCCTAACCGAAACCCTTAACGTGACCCTCTTCCGAGGACTTACCCTCACCCGTGCCCTAATCGTAACAAGTACATTAACACTAACAAGTGACCTCACACGTACGCTAAACCTTAAGCGTTGTCGTACCCTAAACTGTGCCCGAATATCTCCCCATTCCCTTACCCTAAACCTCACCCGAATCCTAACCCTGACCGTCACCCGAAGCCTTACCCTCACCCGTGCCCTAATCTTAACCAGGACACCAACACTAACACGTGCCCTCACACGAATGCTAAACCTTAAGCGTTGTCGTACCGTAAATTGTACCCTAATCCCTCCCCATTCCCTAACCCTAACCCTAACCCGATCCCTAAACCTAACCCTCTTCCGATGCCCTACCCTAACCCATGCCCTAAACTTAACCAGTACACAAACACTAACTCTTACCCTCAACCGTACGCTAACCCATAAGCGTTGTCGTACCCTATCCTGTACCCTAATCCCTCCCCATTCCCTAACCCTAATCCTAACCAAAACGCTGAACGTGACCCTTTTCGAGGCCTTACCCTCATCGGTGCCCTTGCCTTAACCAGGACACCAACACTAACTCATGCCCTCACACTTATGCTAACCCTTAAGCATTGTCGTACCCTAACCTGTACCCTAATCCCTCTCCATTCCCTAACACTAAGCCTAACCTGAAACCTAACCCTGACACTCACCCGAAACTTTACCCTCACCCGTGTCCTAATTTTAACCAGTACATCAACACTAGCCCATGCCCTCTAACGTAGGCTAACCCTAAACAATTGCAGTACCCTAACCTGTACCCTAATCAATCCCCATTCCCTAACCCTAATCCTAACCCAAACCCTTAACGTGACCCTCTTCCGAGCACTTACCCTCACCGGTGCCCTAATCGTAACAAGTACACTAACACTAACAAGTGACCTCACATGTACGCTAAACCTTAAGCGTTGTCGTACCCTAAACTGTGCCCGAATATCTCCCCATTCCCTTACCCTAAACCTCACGCGAATCCTAACCCTGACCCTCACCCGAAGCCTTACACTCACCCGTGCCCTAATCTTAACCAGGACACCAACACTAACTCGTGCCCTCACACGTACGCTAACCCTAAACCGCAGCAGTACACTATCCTGTACCCTAATCCCTCCCCATTCCCTAACACTAACCCTAACCGAAACCCTGAAAGCGACCCTTTTCCGAGGCCTTACCCTCATCGGTCCCCTTGTCTTAACCAGGAAACCAACACTAACTCGTGACCTCACACTTACGCTAACCCTTAAGCATTGTCATACCCTAACCTGTACCCTAATCCCTCTCCATTCCCTAACCCTAACCCTAACCCGAATCTTAACCCTGACCCTCACCCGAAGCCTTACCCTCACCCGTGCCCTAATCTTAACCAGGACACCAACACTAACTCGTGCCCTCACACGAACGCTAAACCTTAAGCGTTGTCGTACCCTAAATTGTACCCTAATCCCTCCCCATTCCCTAACCCTAACCCTAACCCGATCCCTAAACCTGACCCTCTTCCGATGCCCTACCCTAACCCATGCCCTAAACTTAACCAGTACACAAACACTAACTCCTGCCCTCAAACGTACGCTAACCATTATGCGTTGTGGTACCCTATCCTGTACCCTAATCCCTCCCCATTCCCTAACCCTAACCGAAACGATGAACGTGACTCTTTTCCGAGGCCTTACCCTCATCGGTGCCCTTGCCTTAACCAGGACACCAACACTAACTCGTGCCCTCACACTTACGCTAACCCTTAAGCATTGTCGTACCCTAACCTGTACCCTAATCCCTCTCCATTCCCTAACACTAAGCCTAACCTGAAACCTAACCCTGACACTCACCCGAAACTTTACCCTCACCCGTGTCCTACTTTCAACCAGTATATCAACACTAGACCATGCCCTCTAACGTAGGCTAACCCTAAACAATTGCCGTACCCTAACCTGTACCCTAATCAATCCCCATTCCCTAACCCTAATCCTAACCCAAACCCTTAACGTGACCCTCTTCCGAGGACTTACCCTCACCCGTGCCCTAATCGTAACAAGTACACTAACACTAACAAGTGACCTCACACATACGCTAAACCTTAAGCGTTGTCGTACCCTAAACTGTGCCCGAATATCTCCCCATTCCCTTACCCTAAACCTCACCCGAATCCTAACCCTGACCGTCACCCGAAGCCTTACCCTCACCCGTGCCCTAATCTTAACCAGGACACCAACACTAACTCGTGCCCTCACACGAACGCTAAACCTTAAGCGTTGTCGTACCCTAAATTGTACCCTAATCCCTCCCCATTCCCTAACCCTAACCCTAACCCGATCCCTAAACCTAACCCTCTTCCGATGCCCTACCCTAACCCATGCCCTAAACTTAACCAGTACACAAACACTAACTCTTGCCCTCAAACGTACGCTAACCCTTATGCGTTGTCGTACCCTATCCTGTACCCTAATCCCTCCCCATTCCCTAACCCTAACCCTAACCAAAACGCTGAACGTGACCCTTTTCCGAGGCCTTACCCTCATCGGTGCCCTTGCCTTAACCAGGACACCAACACTAACTCATGCCCTCACACTTACGCTAACCCTTAAGCATTGTCGTACCCTAACCTGTACCCTAATCCCTCTCCATTCCCTAACACTAAGCCTAACCTGAAACCTAACCCTGACACTCACCCGAAACTTTACCCTCACCCGTGTCCTAATTTTAACCAGTACATCAACACTAGCCCATGCCCTCTAACGTAGGCTAACCCTAAACAATTGCCGTACCCTAACCTGTACCCTAACCAATCCCCATTCCCTAACCCTAATCCTAACCCAAACCCTTAACGTGACCCTCTTCCGAACACTTACCCTCACCCGTGCCCTAATCGTAACAAGTACACTAACACTAACAAGTGACCTCACATGTACGCTAAACCTTAAGCGTTGTCGTACCCTAAACTGTGCCCGAATATCTCCCCATTCCCTTACCCTAAACCTCACGCGAATCCTAACCCTGACCCTCACCCGAAGCCTTACACTCACCCGTGCCCTAATGTTAACCCGGACACCAACACTAACTCGTGCCCTCACACGTACGCTAACCCTAAACCGCAGCAGTACCCTATCCTGTACCCTAATCCCTCCCCATTCCCTAACACTAACCCTAACCGAAACCCTGAAAGCGACCCTTTTCCGAGGCCTTACCCTCATCGGTCCCCTTGTCTTAACCAGGAAACCAACACTAACTCGTGACCTCACACTTACGCTAACCCTTAAGCATTGTCATACCCTAACCTGTACCCTAATCCCTCTCCATTCCCTAACCCTAACCCTAACCCGAATCTTAACCCTGACCCTCACCCGAAGCCTTACCCTCACCCGTGCCCTAATCTTAACCAGGACACCAACACTAACTCGTGCCCTCACACGAACGCTAAACCTTAAGCGTTGTCGTACCCTAAATTGTACCCTAATCCCTCCCCATTCCCTAACCCTAACCCTAACCCGATCCCTAAACCTGACCCTCTTCCGATGCCCTACCCTAACCCATGCCCTAAACTTAACCAGTACACAAACACTAACTCCTGCCCTCAAACGTACGCTAAACCTTATGCGTTGTGGTACCCTATCCTGTACCCTAATCCCTCCCCATTCCCTAACCCTAACCGAAACGATGAACGTGACTCTTTTCCGAGGCCTTACCCTCATCGGTGCCCTTGCCTTAACCAGGACACCAACACTAACTCGTGCCCTCACACTTACGCTAACCCTTAAGCATTGTCATACCCTAACCTGTACCCTAATCCCTCTCCATTCCCTAACACTAAGCCTAACCTGAAACCTAACCCTGACACTTACCCAAAACTTTACCCTCACCCGTGTCCTACATTTAACCAGTACATCAACACTAGCCCATGCCCTCTAACGTAGGCTAACCCTAAACAATTGCCGTACCCTAACCTGTACCCTAATCAATCCCCATTCCCTAACCCTAATCCTAACCGAAACCCTTAACGTGACCCTCTTCCGAGGACTTACCCTCACCCGTGCCCTAATCGTAACAAGTACACTAACACTAACAAGTGACCTCACACGTACGCTAAACCTTAAGCGTTGTCGTACCCTAAACTGTGCCCGAATATCTCCCCATTCCCTTACCCTAAACCTAACCCGAATCCTAACCCTGACCGTCACCCGAAGCCTTACCCTCACCCGTGCCCTAATCTTAACCAGGACACCAACACTAACACGTGCCCTCACACGAACGCTAAACCTTAAGCGTTGTCGTACCCTAAATTGTACCCTAATCCCTCCCCATTCCCTAACCCTAACCCTAACCCGATCCCTAAACCTAACCCTCTTCCGATGCCCTACCCTAACCCATGCCCTAAACTTAACCAGTACACAAACACTAACTCTTGCCCTCAAACCTACGCTAACCCTTATGCGTTGTCGTACCCTATCCTGTACCCTAATCCCTCCCCATTCCCTAACCCTAATCCTAACCAAAACGCTGAACGTGACCCTTTTCGAGGCCTTACCCTCATCGGTGCCCTTGCCTTAACCAGGACACCAACACTAACTCATGCCCTCACACTTACGCTAACCGTAAAGCATTGTCGTACCCTAACCTGTACCCTAATCCCTCTCCATTCCCTAACACTAAGCCTAACCTGAAACCTAAACGTGACACTCACCCGAAACTTTACCCTCACCCGTGTCCTAATTTTAACCAGTACATCAACACTAGCCCATGCCCTCTAACGTAGGCTAACCCTAAACAATTGCCGTACCCTAACCTGTACCCTAATCAATCCCCATTCCCTAACCCTAATCCTAACCCAAACCCTTAACGTGACCCTCTTCCGAGCACTTACCCTCACCCGTGCCCTAATCGTAACAAGTACACTAACACTAACAAGTGACCTCACATGTACGCTAAACCTTAAGCGTTGTCGTACCCTAAACTGTGCCCGAATATCTCCCCATTCCCTTACCCTAAACCTCACGCGAATCCTAACCCTGACCCTCACCCGAAGCCTTACACTCACCTGTGCCCTAATCTTAACCAGGACACCAACACTAACTCGTGCCCTCACACGTACGATAACCCTAAACCGCAGCAGTACCCTATCCTGTACCCTAATCCCTCCCCATTCCCTAACACTAACCCTAACCGAAACCCTGAAAGCGACCCTTTTCCGAGGCCTTACCCTCATCGGTGCCCTTGTCTTAACCAGGAAACCAACACTAACTCGTGCCCTCACACTTACGCTAACCCTTAAGCATTTTCATACCCTAACCTGTACCCTCATCCCTCTCCATTCCCTAACCCTAACCCTAACACGAATCTTAACCCTGACCCTCACCCGAAGCCTTACCCTCACCCGTGCCCTAATCTTAACCAGGACACCAACACTAACTCGTGCCCTCACACGAACGCTAAACCTTAAGCGTTGTCGTACCCTAAATTGTACCCTAATCCCTCCCCATTCCCTAACCCTAACCCTAACCCGATCCCTAAACCTAACCCTCTTCCGATGCCCTACCCTAACCCATGCCCTAAACTTAACCAGTACACAAACACTAACTCTTGCCCTCAAACCTACGCTAACCCTTATGCGTTGTCGTACCCTATCCTGTACCCTAATCCCTCCCCATTCCCTAACCCTAATCCTAACCAAAACGCTGAACGTGACCCTTTTCGAGGCCTTACCCTCATCAGTGCCCTTGCCTTAACCAGGACACCAACACTAACTCATGCCCTCACACTTACGCTAACCCTTAAGCATTGTCGTACCCTAACCTGTACCCTAATCCCTCTCCATTCCCTAACACTAAGCCTAACCTGAAACCTAAACCTGACACTCACCCGAAACTTTACCCTCACCCGTGTCCTAATTTTAACCAGTACATCAACACTAGCCCATGCCCTCTAACGTAGGCTAACCATAAACAATTGCCGTACCCTAACCTGTACCCTAATGAATCCCCATTCCCTAACCCTAATCCTAACCCAAACCCTTAACGTGACCCTCTTCCGAGCACTTACCCTCACCCGTGCCCTAATCGTAACAAGTACACTAACACTTACAAGTGACCTCACATGTACGCTAAACCTTAAGCGTTGTCGTACCTTAAACTGTGCCCGAATATCTCCCCATTCCCTTACCCTAAACCTCACGCGAATCCTAACCCTGACCCTCACCCGAAGCCTTACCCTCACCCGTGCCCTAATCTTAACCAGGACACCAACACTAACTCGTGCCCTCACACGAACGCTAAACCTTAAGCGTTGTCGTACCCTAAATTGTACCCTAATCCCTCCCCATTCCCTAACCCTAACCCTAACCCGATCCCTAAACCTGACCCTCTTCCGATGCCCTTCCCTAACCCATGCCCTAAACTTAACCAGTACACAAACACTAACTCCTGCCCTCAAACGTTCGCTAACCCTTATGCGTTGTGGTACCCTATCCTGTACCCTAATCCCTCCCCATTCCCTAACCCTAACCGAAACGATGAACGTGACTCTTTTCCGAGGCCTTACCCTCATCGGTGCCCTTGCCTTAACCAGGACACCAACACTAACTCGTGCCCTCACACTTACGCTAACCCTTAAGCATTGTCGTACCCTAACCTGTACCCTAATCCCTCTCCATTCCCTAACACTAAGCCTAACCTGAAACCTAACCCTGACACTCACCCGAAACTTTACCCTCACCCGTGTCCTACTTTTAACCAGTACATCAACACTAGCCCATGCCCTCTAACGTAGGCTAACCCTAAACAATTGCCGTACCCTAACCTGTACCCTAATCAATCCCCATTCCCTAACCCTAATCCTAACCAAAACCCTTAACGTGACCCTCTTCCGAGGACTTACCCTCACCCGTGCCCTAATCGTAACAAGTACACTAACACTAACAAGTGACCTCACACGTACGCTAAACCTTAAGCGTTGTCGTACCCTAAACTGTGCCCGAATATCTCCTCATTCCCTTACCCTAAACCTCACCCGAATCCTAACCCTGACCGTCACCCGAAGCCTTACCCTCACCCGTGCCCTAATCTTAACCAGGACACCAACACTAACTCGTGCCCTCACACGAACGCTAAACCTTAAGCGTTGTCGTACCCTAAATTGTACCCTAATCCCTCTCCATTCCCTAACCCTAACCCTAACCCGATCCCTAAACCTGACCCTCTTCCGATGCCCTACCCTAACCCATGCCCTAAACTTAAGAAGCACACAAACACTAACTCCTGCCCTCAAACGTACGCTAACCCTTATGCGTTGTGGTACCCTATCCTGTACCATAATCCCTCTCCATTCCCTAACACTAAGCCTAACCTGAAACCTAACCCTGACACTCACCCGAAACTTTACCCTCACCCGTGTCCTACTTTTAACCAGTACATCAACACTAGCCCATGCCCTCTAACGTAGGCTAACCCTAAACAATTGCCGTACCCAAACCTGTACCCTAATCAATCCCCATTCCCTAACCCTAATCCTAACCAAAACGCTGAACGTGACCCTTTTCGAGGCCTTACCCTCATCGGTGCCCTTGCCTTAACCAGGACACCAACACTAACTCATGCCCTCACACTTACGCTAACCCTTAAGCATTGTCGTACCCTAACCTGTACCCTAATCCCTCTCCATTCCCTAACACTAAGCCTAACCTGAAACCTAACCCTGACACTCACCCGAAACTTTACCTTCACCCGTGTCCTAATTTTAACCAGTACATCAACACTAGCCCATGCCCTCTAACGTAGGCTAACCCTAAACAATTGCCGTACCCTAACCTGTACCCTAATCAATCCCCATTCCCTAACCCTAATCCTAACCCAAACCCTTAACGTGACCCTCTTCCGAGGACTTACCCTCACCCGTGCCCTAATCCTAACAAGTACACTACCACTAACAAGTGACCTCACATGTACGCTAAATCTTAAGCGTTGTCGTACCCTAAACTGTGCCCGAATATCTCCCCATTCCCTTACCCTAAACCTCACGCGAATCCTAACCCTGACCCTCACCCGAAGCCTTACACTCACCCGTGCCCTAATCTTAACCAGGACACCAACACTAACTCGTGCCCTCACACGTACGCTAACCCTAAACCGCAGCAGTACCCTATCCTGTACCCTAATCCCTCCCCATTCCCTAACACTAACCCTAACCGAAACCCTGAAAGCGACCCTTTTCCGAGGCCTTACCCTCATCGGTGCCCTTGTCTTAACCAGGAAACAAACACTAACTCGTGCCCTCACACTTACGCTAACCCTTAAGCATTGTCATACCCTAACCTGTACCCTAATCCCTCTCCATTCCCTAACCCTAAACCTAACACGAATCTTAACCCTGACCCTCACCCGAAGCCTTACCCTCACCCGTGCCCTAATCTTAACCAGGACACCAACACTAACTCGTGCCCTCACACGAACACTAAACCTTAAGCGTTGTCGTACCCTAAATTGTACCCTAATCCCTCTCCATTCCCTGACCCTAACCCTAACCCGATCCCTAAACCTGACCCTCTTCCGATGCCCTACCCTAACCCATGCCCTAAACTTAACGAGTACACAAACACTAACTCCTGCCCTCAAACGTACGCTAAGCCTTATGCGTTGTGGTACCCTATCCTGTACCCTAATCCCTCTCCATTCCCTAACACTAAGCCTAACCTGAAACCTAACCCTGACACTCACCCGAAACTTTACCCTCACCCGTGTCCTACTTTTAACCAGTACATCAACACTAGCCCATGCCCTCTAACGTAGGCTAACCCTAAACAATTGCCGTACCCAAACCTGTACCCTAATCAATCCCCATTCCCTAACCCTAATCCTAACCCAAACCCTTAACGTGACCCTCTTCCGAGGACTTACACTCACCCGTGCCCTAATCGTAACAAGTACACTAACACTAACAAGTGACCTCACACGTACGCTAAACCTTAAGCGTTGTCATACCCTAAACTGTGCCCGCATATCTCACCTTTCCCTTACCCTAAACCTCACCCGAATCCTAACCCTGACCGTCACCCGAAGCCTTACCCTTACCCGTGCCCTAATCTTAACCAGGACACCAACACTAACTCGTGCCCTCACACGAACGCTAAACCTTAAGCGTTGTCGTAACCTAAATTGTACCCTAATCCCTCCCCATTCCCTAACCCTAACCCTAACCCGATCCCTAAACCTGACCCTCTTCCGATGCCCTACCCTAAACCATGCCCTAAACTTAACCAGTACACAAACACTAACTCCTGCCCTCAAACGTACGCTAACCCTTATGCGTTGTGGTACCCTATCCTGTACCCTAATCCCTCCCCATTCCCTAACCCTAACCGAAACGATGAACGTGACGCTTTTCCGAGGCCTTACCCTCATCGGTGCCCTTGCCTTAACCAGGACACCAACATTAACTCGTGCCCTCACAATTACGCTAACCCTTAAACATTGTCGTACCCTAACCTGTACCCTAATCCCTCTCCATTCCCTAACACTAAGCCTAACCTGAAACCTAACCGTGACACTCACCCGAAACTTTACCCTCACCCGTGTCCTACTTTTAACCAGTACATCAACACTAGCCCATGCCCTCTAACGTAGGCTAACCCTAAACAATTGCCGTACCCTAACCTGTACCCTAATCAATCCCCATTCCCTAACCCTAATCCTAACCCAAACCCTTAACGTGACCCTCTTCCGAGGACTTACCCTCACCCGTGCCCTAATCGTATCAAGTACACTAACAGTGACAAGTGACCTCACACGTACGCTAAACCTTAAGCGTTGTCGTACCCTAAACTGTGCCCGAATATCTCCCCATTCCCTTACCCTAAACCTCACCCGAATCCTAACCCTGACCGTCACCCGAAGCCTTACCCTCACCCGTGCCCTAATCTTAACCAGGACACCAACACTAACTCGCGCCCTCACACGAACGCTAAACCTTAAGCGTTGTCGTACCCTAAATTGTACCCTAATCCCTCCCCATTCCCTAACCCTAACCCTAACCCGATCCCTAAACCTAACCCTCATCCGATGACCTACCCTAACCCATGCCCTAAACTTAACCAGTACACAAACACTAACTCTTGCCCTCAAACGTACGCTAACCCTTATGCGTTGTCGTACCCTATCCTGTACCCTAATCCCTCCCCATTCCCTAACCCTAACCCTAACCAAAAAGCTGAACGTGACCCTTTTCCGAGGCCTTACCCTCATCGGTGCCCTTGCCTTAACCAGGACACCAACACTAACTCATGCCCTCACACTTATGCTAACCCTTAAGCATTGTCGTACCTTAACCTGTAACCTAATCCCTCTCCATTCCCTAACACTAAGCCTAACCTGAAACCTAACCCTGACACTCACCCGAAACTTTACCCTCACCCATGTCCTAATTTTAACCAGTACATCAACACTAGCCCATGCCCTCTAACGTAGGCTAACCCTAAACAATTGCCGTACCCTAACCTGTACCCTAATCAATCCGCATTCCCTGACCCTAATCCTAACCCAAACCCTTAACGTGACCCTCTTCCGAGGACTTACCCTCACCCGTGCCCTAATCGTAACAAGTACACTAACACTAACAAGTGACCTCACATGTACGCTAAACCTTAAGCGTTGTCGTACCCTAAACTGTGCCCGAATATCTCCCCATTCCCTTACCCTAAACCTCACGCGAATCCTAACCCTGACCCTCACCCGAAGCCTTACACTCACCCGTGCCCTAATCTTAACCAGGACACCAACACTAACTCGTGCCCTCACACGTACGCTAACCCTAAACCGCAGCACTACCCTATCCTGTACCCTAATCCCTCCCCATTCCCTAACACTAACCCTAACCGAAACCCTGAAAGCGACCCTTTTCCGAGGCCTTACCCTCATCGGTGCCCTTGTCTTAACCAGGAAACCAACACTAACTCGTGCCCTCACACTTACGCTAACCCTTAAGCATTGTCATACCCTAACCTGTACCCTAATCCCTCTCCATTCCCTAACCCTAACCCTAACACGAATCTTAACCCTGACCCTCACCCGAAGCCTTACCCTCACCCGTGCCCTAATCTTAACCAGGACACCAACACTAACTCGTGCCCTCACACGAACGCTAAACCTTAAGATTTGTCGTACCCTAAATTGTACCCTAATCCCTCCCCATTCCCTAACCCTAACCCTAACCCGATCCCTAAACCTGACCCTCTTCCGATGCCCTACCCTAACCCATGCCCTAAACTTAACCAGTACACAAACACTAACTCCTGCCCTCAAACGTACGCTAACCCTTATGCGTTGTGGTACCATATCCTGTACCCTAATCCCTCCCCATTCCCTAACCCTAACCGAAACGATGAACGTGACTCTTTTCCGAGGCCTTACCCTCATCGGTGCCCTTGCCTTAACCAGGACACCAACACTAACTCGTGCCCTCACACTTACGCTAACCCTTAAGCATTGTCGTACCCTAACCTGTACCCTAATCCCTCTCCATTCCCTAACACTAAGCCTAACCTGAAACGTAACCCTGACACTCACCCGAAACTTTACCCTCACCCGTGTCCTACTTTTAACCAGTACATCAACACTAGCCCATGCCCTCTAACGTAGGCTAACCCTAAACAATTGCCGTACCCTAACCTGTACCCTAATCAATCCCCATTCCCTAACCCTAATCCTAACCCAAACCCTTAACGTGACCGTCTTCCGAGGACTTACCCTCACCCGTGCCCTAATCGTAACAAGTACACTAACACTAACAAGTGACCTCACACGTACGCTAAACCTTAAGCGTTGTCGTACCCTAAACTGTGCCCGAATATCTCCCCATTCCCTTACCCTAAACCTCACCCGAATCCTAACCCTGACCGTCACCCGAAGCCTTACCCTCACCCGTGCCCTAATCTTAACCAGGACACCAACACTAACTCGTGCCCTCACACGAACGCTAAACCTTAAGCGTTGTCGTACCCTAAATTGTACCCTAATCCCTCCCCATTCCCTAACCCTAACCCTAACCCGATCCCTAAACCTAACACTCTTCCGATGCCCTACCCTAACCCATGCCCTAAACTTAACCAGTACACAAACACTAACTCTTGCCCTCAAACGTACGCTAACCCTTATGCGTTGTCGTACCTTATCCTGTACCCTAATCCCTCCCCATTCCCTAACCCTAACCCTAACCAAAACGCTGAACGTGACCCTTTTCCGAGGCCTTACCCTCATCGGTGCCCTTGCCTTAACCAGGACACCAACACTAACTCGTGCCCTCACACGTACGCTAACCCTAAACCGCAGCAGTACCCTATCCTGTACCCTAATCCCTCCCCATTCCCTAACACTAACCCTAACCGAAACCCTGAAAGCGACCCTTTTCCGAGGCCTTACCCTCATCGGTGCCCTTGTCTTAACCAGGAAACCAACACTAACTCGTGCCCTCACACTTACGCTAACCCTTAAGCATTGTCATACCCTAACCTGTACCCTAATCCCTCTCCATTCCCTAACCCTAACCCTAACCCGAATCTTAACCCTGACCCTCACCCGAAGCCTTACCCTCACCCGTGCCCTAATCTTAACCAGGACACCAACACTAACTCGTGCCATCACACGAACGCTAAACCTTAAGCGTTGTCGTACCCTAAATTGTACCCTAATCCCTCCCCATTCCCTAACCCTAACCCTAACCCGATCCCTAAACCTGACCCTCTTCCGATGCCCTACCCTAACCCATGCCCTAAACTTAACCAGTACACAAACACTAACTCCTGCCCTCAAACGTACGCTAAACCTTATGCGTTGTGGTACCCTATCCTGTACCCTAATCCCTCCCCATTCCCTAACCCTAACCGAAACGATGAACGTGACTCTTTTCCGAGGCCTTACCCTCATCAGTGCCCTTGCCTTAACCAGGACACCAACACTAACTCATGCCCTCACACTTACGCTAACCCTTAAGCATTGTCGTACCTTAACCTGTACCCTAATCCCTCTCCATTCCCTAACACTAAGCCTAACCTGAAACCTAACCCTGACACTCACCCGAAAATTTACCCTCACCCGTGTCCTAATTTTAACCAGTATATCAACACTAGCCCATGCCCTCTAACGTAGGCTAACCCTAAACAATTGCCGTACCCTAACCTGTACCCTAATCAATCCCCATTCCCTAACCCTAATCCTAACCCAAACCCTTAACGTGACCCTCTTCCGAGGACTTACCCTCACCCGTGCCCTAATCGTAACAAGTACACTAACACTGACAAGTGACCTCACACGTACGCTAAACCTTAAGCGTTGTCGTACCCTAAACTGTGCCCGAATATCTCCCCATTCCCTTACCCTAAACCTCACCCGAATCGTAACCCTGACCGTCCCCGAAGCCTTACCCTCACCCGTGCCCTAATCTTAACCAGGACAGCAACACTAACTCGCGCCCTCACACGAACGCTAAACCTTAAGCGTTGTCGTACCCTAAATTGTACCCTAATCCCTCCCCATTCCCTAACCCTAACCCTAACCCGATCCCTAAACCTAACCCTCATCCGATGCCCTACCCTAACCCATGCCCTAAACTTAACCAGTACACAAACACTAACTCTTGCCCTCAAACGTACGCTAACCCTTATGCGTTGTCGTACCCTATCCTGTACCCTAATCCCTCCCCATTCCCTAACCCTAACCCTAACCAAAACGCTGAACGTGACCCTTTTCCGAGGCCTTACCCTCATCGGTGCCCTTGCCTTAACCAGGACACCAACACTAACTCATGCCCTCACACTTACGCTAACCCTTAAGCATTGTCGTACCTTAACCTGTACCCTAATCCCTCTCCATTCCCTAACACTAAGCCTAACCTGAAACTTAACCCTGACACTCACCCGAAACTTTACCCTCACCCATGTCCTAATTTTAACCAGTACATCAACACTAGCCCATGCCCTCTAACGTAGGCTAACCCTAAACAATTGCCGTACCCTAACCTGTACCCTAATCAATCCGCATTCCCTGACCCTAATCCTAACCCAAACCCTTAACGTGACCCTCTTCCGAGGACTTACCCTCACCCGTGCCCTAATCGTAACAAGTACACTAACACTAACAAGTGACCTCACATGTACGCTAAACCTTAAGCGTTGTCGTGCCCTAAACTGTGCCCGAATATCTCCCCATTCCCTTACCCTAAACCTCACGCGAATCCTAACCCTGACCCTCACCCGAAGCCTTACACTCACCCGTGCCCTAATCTTAACCAGGACACCAACACTAACTCGTGCCCTCACACGTACGCTAATCCTAAACCGCAGCACTACCCTATCCTGTACCCTAATCCCTCCCCATTCCCTAACACTAACCCTAACCGAAACCCAGAAAGCGACCCTTTTCCGAGGCCTTACCCTCATCGGTGCCCTTGTCTTAACCAGGAAACCAACACTAACTCGTGCCCTCACACTTACGCTAACCCTTAAGCATTGTCATACCCTAACCTGTACCCTAATCCCTCTCCATTCCCTAACCCTAACCCTAACCCGAATCTTAACCCTGACCCTCACCCGAAGCCTTACCCTCACCCGTGCCCTAATCTTAACCAGGACACCAACACTAACTCGTGCCCTCACACGAACGCTAAACCTTAAGCGTTGTCGTACCCTAAATTGTACCCTAATCCCTCCCCATTCCCTAACCCTAACCCTAACCCGATCCCTAAACCTGACCCTCTTCCGATGCCCTACCCTAACCCATGCCCTAAACTTAACCAGTACACAAACACTAACTCCTGCCCTCAAACGTACGCTAACCCTTATGCGTTGTGGTACCCTATCCTGTACCCTAATCCCTCCCCATTCCCTAACCCTAACCGAAACGATGAACGTGACTCTTTTCCGAGGCCTTACCCTCATCGGTGCCCTTGCCTTAACCAGGACACCAACACTAACTCGTGCCCTCACACTTACGCTTACCCTTAAGCATTGTCGTACCCTAACCTGTACCCTAATCCCTCTCCATTCCCTAACACTAAGCCTAACCTGAAACCTAACCCTGACACTCACCCGAAACTTTACCCTCACCCGTGTCCTACTTTTAACCAGTACATCAACACTAGCCCATGCCCTCTAACGTAGGCTAACCCTAAACAATTGCCGTACCCTAACCTGTACCCTAATCAATCCCCATTCCCTAACCCTAATCCTAACCCAAACCCTTAACGTGACCCTCTTCCGAGGACTTACCCTCACCCGTGCCCTAATCGTAACAAGTACACTAACACTAACAAGTGACCTCACACGTACGCTAAACCTTAAGCGTTGTCGTACCCTAAACTGTGCCCGAATATCTCCCCATTCCCTTACCCTAAACCTCACCCGAATCCTAACCCTGACCGTCACCCGAAGCCTTACCCTCACCCGTGCCCTAATCTTAACCAGGACACCAACACTAACTCGTGTCCTCACACGAACGCTAAACCTTAAGCGTTGTCGTAACCTAAATTGTACCCTAATCCCTCCCCATTCCCTAACCCTAACCCTAACCCGATCCCTAAACCTAACACTCTTCCGATGCCCTACCCTAACCCATGCCCTAAACTTAACCAGTACACAAACACTAACTCTTGCCCTCAAACGTACGCTAACCCTTATGCGTTGTCGTACCTTATCCTGTACCCTAATCCCTCCCCATTCCCTAACCCTAACCCTAACCAAAACGCTGAACGTGACCCTTTTCCGAGGCCTTACCCTCATCGGTGCCCTTGCCTTAACCAGGACACCAACACTAACTCATGCCCTCACACTTACGCTAACCCTTAAGCATTGTCGTACCTTAACCTGTACCCTAATCCCTCTCCATTCCCTAACACTAGGCCTAACCTGAAACCTAACCCTGACACTCACCCGAAACTTTACCCTCACCCGTGTCCTAATTTTAACCAGTACATCAACACTAGCCCATGCCCTCTAACGTAGGCTAACCCTAAACAATTGCCGTACCCTAACCTGTACCCTAATCAATCCCCATTCCCTAACCCTAATCCTAACCCAAACCCTTAACGTGACCCTCTTCCGAGGACTTACCCTCACCCGTGCCCTAATCGTAACAAGTACACTAACACTAACAAGTGACCTCACACGTACGCTAAACCTTAAGCGTTGTCGTACCCTAAACTGTGCCTGAATATCTCCCCATTCCCTTACCCTAAACCTCACGCGAATCCTAACCCTGACCCTCACCCGAAGCCTTACACTCACCCGTGCCCTAATCTTTACCAGGACACCAACACTAACTCGTGCCCTCACATGTACGCTAACCCTAAACCGCAGCACTACCCTATCCTGTACCCTAATCCCTCCCCATTCCCTAACACTAACCCTAACCGAAACCCTGAAAGCGACCCTTTTCCGAGGCCTTACCCTCATCGGTGCCCTTGTCTTAACCAGGAAACCAACACTAACTCGTGCCCTCACACTTACACTAACCCTTAAGCATTGTCATACCCTAACCTGTACCCTAATCCCTCTCCATTCCCTAACCCTAACCCTAACCCGAATCTTAACCCTGACCCTCACCCGAAGCCTTAACCTCACCCGTGCCCTAATCTTAACCAGGACACCAACACTAACTCGTGCCCTCACACGAACGCTAAACCTTAAGCGTTGTCGTACCCTAAATTGTACCCTAATCCCTCCCCATTCCCTAACCCTAACCCTAACCCGATCCCTAAACCTGACCCTCTTCCGATGCCCTACCCTAACCCATGCCCTAAACTTAACCAGTACACAAACACTAACTCCTGCCCTCAAACGTACGCTAACCCTTATGCGTTGTGGTACCCTATCCTGTACCCTAATCCCTCCCCATTCCCTAACCCTAACCGAAACGATGAACGTGACTCTTTTCCGAGGCCTTACCCTCATCGGTGCCCTTGCCTTAACCAGGACACCAACACTAACTCGTGCCCTCACACTTACGCTAACCCTTAAGCATTGTCCTACCCTAACCTGTACCCTAATCCCTCTCCATTCCCTAACACTAAGCCTAACCTGAAACCTAACCCTGACACTCACCCGAAACTTTACCCTCACCCGTGTCCTACTTTTAACCAGTACATCAACACTAGCCCATGCCCTCTAACGTAGGCTAACCCTAAACAATTGCCGTACCCTAACCTGTACCCTAATCAATCCCCATTCCCTAACCCTAATCCTAACCCAAACCCTTAACGTGACCCTCTTCCGAGGACTTACCCTCACCCGTGCCCTAATCGTAACAAGTACACTAACACTAACAAGTGACCTCACACGTACGCTAAACCTTAAGCGTTGTCGTACCCTAAACTGTGCCCGAATATCTCCCCATTCCCTTACCCTAAACCTCACCCGAATCCTAACCCTGACCGTCACCCGAAGCCTTACCCTCACCCGTGCCCTAATCTTAACCAGGACACCAACACTAACTCGTGCCCTCACACGTACGCTAACCCTAAACCGCAGCACTACCCTATCCTGTACCCTAATCCCTCCCCATTCCCTAACACTAACCCTAACCGAAACCCTGAAAGCGACCCTTTTCCGAGGCCTTACCCTCATCGGTGCCCTTGTCTTAACCAGGAAACCAACACTAACTCGTGCCCTCACACTTACGCTAACCCTTAAGCATTGTCATACCCTAACCTGTACCCTAATCCCTCTCCATTCCCTAACCCTAACCCTAACCCGAATCTTAACCCTGACCCTCACCCGAAGCCTTACCCTCACCCGTGCCCTAATCTTAACCAGGACACCAACACTAACTCGTGCCCTCACACGAACGCTAAACCTTAAGCGTTGTCGTACCCTAAATTGTACCCTAATCCCTCCCCATTCCCTAACCCTAACCCTAACCCGATCCCTAAACCTGACCCTCTTCCGATGCCCTACCCTAACCCATGCCCTAAACTTAACCAGTACACAAACACTAACTCCTGCCCGCAAACGCACGCTAACCCTTATGCGTTGTGGTACCCTATCCTGTACCCTAATCCCTCCCCATTCCCTAACCCTAACCGAAACGATGAACGTGACTCTTTTCCGAGGCCTTACCCACATCGGTGCCCTTGCCTTAACCAGGACACCAACACTAACTCGTGCCCTCACACTTACGCTAACCCTTAAGCATTGTCGTACCCTAACCTGTACCCTAATCCCTCTCCATTCCCTAACACTAAGCCTAACCTGAAACCTAACCCTGACACTCACCCGAAACTTTACCCTCACCCGTGTCCTACTTTTAACCAGTACATCAACACTAGCCCATGCCCTCTAACGTAGGCTAACCCTAAACAATTGCCGTACCCTAACCTGTACCCTAATCAATCCCCATTCCCTAACCCTAATCCTAACCCAAACCCTTAACGTGACCCTCTTCCGAGGACTTACCCTCACCCGTGCCCTAATCGTAACAAGTACACTAACACTAACAAATGACCTCACACGTACGCTAAACCTTAAGCGTTGTCGTACCCTAAACTGTGCCCGAATATCTCCCCATTCCCTTACCCTAAACCTCACCCGAATCCTAACCCTGACCGTCACCCGAAGCCTTACCCTCACCCGTGCCCTAATCTTAACCAGGACACCAACACTAACTCGTGCCCTCACACGTACGCTAACCCTAAACCGCAGCACTACCCTATCCTGTACCCTAATCCCTCCCCATTCCCTAACACTAACCCTAACCGAAACCCTGAAAGCGACCCTTTTCCAAGGCCTTACCCTCATCGGTGCCCTTGTCTTAACCAGGAAACCAACACTAACTCGTGCCCTCACACTTACGCTAACCCTTAAGCATTGTCATACCCTAACCTGTACCCTAATCCCTCTCCATTCCCTAACCCTAACCCTAACCCGAATCTTAACCCTGACCCTCACCCGAAGCCTTACCCTCACCCGTGCCCTAATCTTAACCAGGACACCAACACTAACTCGTGCCCTCACACGAACGCTAAACCTTAAGCGTTGTCGTACCCTAAATTGTACCCTAATCCCTCCCCATTCCCTAACCCTAACCCTAACCCGATCCCTAAACCTGACCCTCTTCCGATGCCCTACCCTAACCCATGCCCTAAACTTAACCAGTACACAAACACTAACTCCTGCCCGCAAACGCACGCTAACCCTTATGCGTTGTGGTACCCTATCCTGTACCCTAATCCCTCCCCATTCCCTAACCCTAACCGAAACGATGAACGTGACTCTTTTCCGAGGCCTTACCCTCATCGGTGCCCTTGCCTTAACCAGGACACCAACACTAACTCGTGCCCTCACACTTACGCTAACCCTTAAGCATTGTCGTACCCTAACCTGTACCCTAATCCCTCTCCATTCCCTAACACTAAGCCTAACCTGAAACCTAACCCTGACACTCACCCGAAACTTTACCCTCACCCGTGTCCTACTTTTAACCAGTACATCAACACTAGCCCATGCCCTCTAACGTAGGCTAACTCTAAACAATTGCCGTACCCTAACCTGTACCCTAATCAATCCCCATTCCCTAACCCTAATCCTAACCCAAACCCTTAACGTGACCCTCTTCCGAGGACTTACCCTCACCCGTGCCCTAATCGTAACAAGTACACTAACACTAACAAGTGACCTCACACGTACGCTAAACCTTAAGCGTTGTCGTACCCTAAACTGTGCCCGAATATCTCCCCATTCCCTTACCCTAAACCTCACCCGAATCCTAACCCTGACCGTCACCCGAAGCCTTACCCTCACCCGTGCCCTAATCTTAACCAGGACACCAACACTAACTCGTGCCCTCACACGAACGCTAAACCTTAAGCGTTGTCGTACCCTAAATTGTACCCTAATCCCTCCCCATTCCCTAACCCTAACCCTAACCCGATCCCTAAACCTGACCCTCTTCCGATGCCCTACCCTAACCCATGCCCTAAACTTAACCAGTACACAAACACTAACTCTTGCCCTCAAACGTACGCTAACCCTTATGCGTTGTCGTACCCTATCCTGTACCCTAATCCCTCCCCATTCCCTAACCCTAACCCTAACCAAAACGCTGAACGTGACCCTTTTCCGAGGCCTTACCGTCATCGGTGCCCTTGCCTTAACCAGGACACCAACACTAACTCATGCCCTCACACTTACGCTAACCCTTAAGCATTGTCGTACCCTAACCTGTACCCTAATCCCTCTCCATTCCCTAACACTAAGCCTAAACTGAAACCTAACCCTGACACTCACCCGAAACTTTACCCTCACCGGTGTCCTAATTTTAACCAGTACATCAACACTAGCCCATGCCCTCTAACGTAGGCTAACCCTAAACAATTGCCGTACCCTAACCTGTACCCTAATCAATCCCCATTCCCTAACCCTAATCCTAACCCAAACCCTTAACGTGACCCTCTTCCGAGGACTTACCCTCACCCGTGCCCTAATAGTAACAAGTACACTAGCACTAACAAGTGACCTCACATGTACGCTAAACCTTAAGCGTTGTCGTACCCTAAACTGTGCCCAAATATCTCCCCATTCCCTTACCCTAAACCTCACGCGAATCGTAACCCTGACCCTCACCCGAAGCCTTACACTCACCCGTGCCCTAATCTTAACCAGGACACCAACACTAACTCGTGCGCTCACACGTACGCTAACCCTAAACCGCAGCAGTACCCTATCCTGTACCCTAATCCCTCCTCATTCCCTAACACTAACCCTAACCGAAACCCTGAAAGCGACCCTTTTCCGAGTCCTTACCCTCATCGGTGCCCTTGTCTTAACCAGGAAACCAACACTAACTCGTGCCCTCACACTTACGCTAACCCTTAAGCATTGTCATACCCTATCCTGTACCCTAATCCCTCTCCATTCCCTAACCCTAACCCTAACCCGAATCTTAACCCTGACCCTCACCCGAAGCCTTACCCTCACCCGTGCCCTAATCTTAACCAGGACACCAACACTAACTCGTGCCCTCACACGAACGCTAAACCTTAAGCGTTGTCGTAACCTAAATTGTACCCTAATCCCTCCCCATTCCCTAACCCTAACCCTAACCCGATCCGTAAACCTGACCCTCTTCCAATGCCCTACCCTAACCCATGCCCTAAACTTAACCAGTACACAAACACTAACTCCTGCCCTCAAATGTACGCTAACCCTTATGCGTTATGGTACCCTATCCTGTACCCTAATCCCTCCCCATTACCTAACCCTAACCGAAACGATGAACGTGACTCTTTTCCGAGGCCTTACCCTCATCGGTGCCCTTGCCTTAACCAGGACACCAACACTAACTCGTGCCCTCACACTTACGCTAACCCTTAAGCATTGTCGTACCCTAACCTGTACCCTAATCCCTCTCCATTCCCTAACACTAAGCCTAACCTGAAACCTAACCCTGACACTCACCCGAAACTTTACCCTCACCCGTGTCCTACTTTTAAACAGTACATCAACACTAGCCCATGCCCTCTAACGTAGGCTAACCCTAAACAATTGCCGTACCCTAACCTGTACCCTAATCAATCCCCATTCCCTAACCCTAATCCTAACCCAAACCCTTAACGTGACCCTCTTCCGAGGACTTACCCTCACCCGTGCCCTAATCGTAACAAGTACACTAACACTAACAAGTGACCTCACACGTACGCTAAACCTTAAGCGTTGTCGTACCCTAAACTGTGCCCGAATATCTCCCCATTCCCTTACCCTAAACCTCACCCGAATCTTAACCCTGACCGTCACCCGAAGCCTTACACTCACCCGTGCCCTAATCTTAACCAGGACACCAACACTAACTCGTGCCCTCACACGAACGCTAAACCTTAAGCGTTGTCGTACCCTAAATTGTACCCTAATCCCTCCCCATTCCCTAACCCTAACCCTAACCCGATCCCTAAACCTAACCCTCTTCCGATGCCCTACCCTAACCCATGCCCTAAACTTAACCAGTACACAAACACTAACTCTTGCCCTCAAACGTACGCTAACCCTTATGCGTTGTCGTACCCTATCCTGTACCCTAATCCCTCCCCATTCCCTAACCCTAAACCTAACCAAAACGCTGAACCTGACCCTTTTCCGAGACCTTACCCTCATCGGTGCCCTTGCCTTAACCAGGACACCAACACTAACTTGTGCCCTCACACTTACGCTAACCCTTAAGCATTGTCGTACCCTAACCTGTACCCTAATCCCTCTCCATTCCATAACACTAAGCCTAACCGGAAACCTAACCCTGACACTCACCCGAAACTTTACCCTCACCCGTGTCCTAATTTTAACCAGTACATCAACACTAGCCCATGCCCTCTAACGTAGGCTAACCCTAAACAATTGCCGTACCCTAACCTGTACCCTAATCAATCCCCATTCCCTAACCCTAATCCTAACCCAAACCCTTAACGTGACCCTCTTCCGAGGACTTACCCTCACCCGTGCCCTAATCGTAACAAGTACACTAACACTAACAAGTGACCTCACATGTACGCTAAACCTTAAGTGATGTCGTACCCTAAACTGTGCCCGAATATCTCCCCATTCCCTTACTCTAAACCTCACGCGAATCCTAACCCTGACCCTCAACCGAAGCCTTACACTCACCCGTGCCCTAATCTTAACCTGGACACCAACACTAACTCGTGCCCTCACACGTACGCTAACCCTAAACCGCAGCAGTTCCCTATCCTGTACCCTAATCCCTCCCCATTCCCTAACACTAACCCTAACCGAAACCCTGAAAGCGACCCTTTTCCGATGCCTTACCCTCATCGGTGCCCTTGTCTTAACCAGGAAACCAACACTAACTCGTGCCCTCACACTTACGCTAACCCTTAAGCATTGTCATACCCTAACCTGTACCCTAATCCCTCTCCATTCCCTAACCCTAAGCATAACCCGAATCTTAACCCTGACCCTCACCCGAAGCCTTACCCTCACCCGTGCCCTAATCTTAACCAGGACACCAACACTAACTCGTGCCCTCACACGAACGCTAAACCTTAAGCGTTGTCGTACTCTAAATTGTACCCTAATCCCTCCCCATTCCCTAACCCTAACCCTAACCCGATCCCTAAACCTGACCCTCTTCCGATGCCCTACCCTAACCCATGCCCTAAACTTAACCAGTACACAAACACTAACTCCTGCCCACAAACGTACGCTAACCCTTATGCGTTGTGGTACCCTATCCTGTACCCTAATCCCTCCCCATTCCCTAACCCTAACCGAAACTATGAACGTGACTCTTTTCCGAGGCCTTACCCTCATCGGTGCCCTTGCCTTAACCAGGACACCAACACTAACTCGTGCCCTCACACTTACGCTAACCCTTAAGCATTGTCATACCCTAACCTGTACCCTAATCCCTCTCCATTCCCTAACACTAAGCCTAAACTGAAACCTAACCCTGACACTCACCCGAAACTTTACCCTCACCCGTGCCCTACTTTTAACCAGTACATCAACACTAGCCCATGCCCTCTAACGTAGGCTAACCCTAAACAATTGCCGTACCCTAACCTGTACCCTAATCAATCCCCATTCCCTAACCCTAATCCTAACCGAAACCCTTAACGTTACGCTCTTCCGAGGACTTACCCTCACCCGTGCCCTAATCGTAACAAGTACACTAACACTAACAAGTGACCTCACACGTACGCTAAACCTTAAGCGTTGTCGTACCCTAAACTGTGCCCGAATATCTCCCCATTCCCTTACCCTAAACCTCACCCGAATCCTATCCCTGACCGTCACCCGAAGCCTTACCCTCACCCGTGCCCTAATCTTAACCAGGACACCAACACTAACTCGTGCCCTCACACGAACGCTAAACCTTAAGCGTTGTCGTACCCTAAATTGTACCCTAATCCCTCCCCATTCCCTAACCCTAACCCTAACCCGATCCCTAAACCTGACCCTCTTCCGATGCCCTACCCTAACCCATGCCCTAAACTTAACCAGTACACAAACACTAACTCTTGCCCTCAAACGTACGCTAACCCTTATGCGTTGTCGTACCCTATCCTGTACCCTAATCCCTCCCCATTCCCTAACCCTAACCCTAACCAAAACGCTGAACGTGACCCTTTTCCGAGGCCTTACCGTCATCGGTGCCCTTGCCTTAACCAGGACACCAACACTAACTCATGCCCTCACACTTACGCTAACCCTTAAGCATTGTCGTACCCTAACCTGTACCCTAATCCCTCTCCATTCCCTAACACTAAGCCTAAACTGAAACCTAACCCTGACACTCACCCGAAACTTTACCCTCACCGGTGTCCTAATTTTAACCAGTACATCAACACTAGCCCATGCCCTCTAACGTAGGCTAACCCTAAACAATTGCCGTACCCTAACCTGTACCCTAATCAATCCCCATTCCCTAACCCTAATCCTAACCCAAACCCTTAACGTGACCCTCTTCCGAGGACTTACCCTCACCCGTGCCCTAATAGTAACAAGTACACTAGCACTAACAAGTGACCTCACATGTACGCTAAACCTTAAGCGTTGTCGTACCCTAAACTGTGCCCAAATATCTCCCCATTCCCTTACCCTAAACCTCACGCGAATCGTAACCCTGACCCTCACCCGAAGCCTTACACTCACCCGTGCCCTAATCTTAACCAGGACACCAACACTAACTCGTGCGCTCACACGTACGCTAACCCTAAACCGCAGCAGTACCCTATCCTGTACCCTAATCCCTCCTCATTCCCTAACACTAACCCTAACCGAAACCCTGAAAGCGACCCTTTTCCGAGTCCTTACCCTCATCGGTGCCCTTGTCTTAACCAGGAAACCAACACTAACTCGTGCCCTCACACTTACGCTAACCCTTAAGCATTGTCATACCCTATCCTGTACCCTAATCCCTCTCCATTCCCTAACCCTAACCCTAACCCGAATCTTAACCCTGACCCTCACCCGAAGCCTTACCCTCACCCGTGCCCTAATCTTAACCAGGACACCAACACTAACTCGTGCCCTCACACGAACGCTAAACCTTAAGCGTTGTCGTAACCTAAATTGTACCCTAATCCCTCCCCATTCCCTAACCCTAACCCTAACCCGATCCGTAAACCTGACCCTCTTCCGATGCCCTACCCTAACCCATGCCCTAAACTTAACCAGTACACAAACACTAACTCCTGCCCTCAAATGTACGCTAACCCTTATGCGTTATGGTACCCTATCCTGTACCCTAATCCCTCCCCATTACCTAACCCTAACCGAAACGATGAACGTGACTCTTTTCCGAGGCCTTACCCTCATCGGTGCCCTTGCCTTAACCAGGACACCAACACTAACTCGTGCCCTCACACTTACGCTAACCCTTAAGCATTGTCGTACCCTAACCTGTACCCTAATCCCTCTCCATTCCCTAACACTAAGCCTAACCTGAAACCTAACCCTGACACTCACCCGAAACTTTACCCTCACCCGTGTCCTACTTTTAAACAGTACATCAACACTAGCCCATGCCCTCTAACGTAGGCTAACCCTAAACAATTGCCGTACCCTAACCTGTACCCTAATCAATCCCCATTCCCTAACCCTAATCCTAACCCAAACCCTTAACGTGACCCTCTTCCGAGGACTTACCCTCACCCGTGCCCTAATCGTAACAAGTACACTAACACTAACAAGTGACCTCACACGTACGCTAAACCTTAAGCGTTGTCGTACCCTAAACTGTGCCCGAATATCTCCCCATTCCCTTACCCTAAACCTCACCCGAATCTTAACCCTGACCGTCACCCGAAGCCTTACACTCACCCGTGCCCTAATCTTAACCAGGACACCAACACTAACTCGTGCCCTCACACGAACGCTAAACCTTAAGCGTTGTCGTACCCTAAATTGTACCCTAATCCCTCCCCATTCCCTAACCCTAACCCTAACCCGATCCCTAAACCTAACCCTCTTCCGATGCCCTACCCTAACCCATGCCCTAAACTTAACCAGTACACAAACACTAACTCTTGCCCTCAAACGTACGCTAACCCTTATGCGTTGTCGTACCCTATCCTGTACCCTAATCCCTCCCCATTCCCTAACCCTAAACCTAACCAAAACGCTGAACCTGACCCTTTTCCGAGACCTTACCCTCATCGGTGCCCTTGCCTTAACCAGGACACCAACACTAACTTGTGCCCTCACACTTACGCTAACCCTTAAGCATTGTCGTACCCTAACCTGTACCCTAATCCCTCTCCATTCCATAACACTAAGCCTAACCGGAAACCTAACCCTGACACTCACCCGAAACTTTACCCTCACCCGTGTCCTACTTTTAACCAGTACATCAACACTAGCCCATGCCCTCTAACGTAGGCTAACCCTAAACAATTGCCGTACCCTAACCTGTACCCTAATCTATCCCCATTCCCTAACCCTAATCCTAACCAAAACCCTTAACGTGACCCTCTTCCGAGGACTTACCCTCACCCGTGCCCTAATCGTAACAAGTACACTAACACTAACAAGTGACCTCACATGTACGCTAAAACTTAAGCGTTGTCGTACCCTAAACTGTGCCCGAATATCTCCCCATTCCCTTACCCTAAACCTCACGCGAATCCTAACCCTGACCCTCACCCGAAGCCTTACACTCACCCGTGCCCTAATCTTAACCAGGACACCAACACTAACTCGTGCCCTCACACGTACGCTAACCCTAAACCGCAGCAGTTCCCTATCCTGTACCCTAATCCCTCCCCATTCCCTAACCCCAACCCTAACCCGATCCCTAAACCTAACCCTCTTCCGATGCCCTACCCTAACCCATGCCCTAAACTTAACCACTACACAAACACTAACTCTTGCCCTCAAACGTACGCTAACCCTTATGCGTTGCCGTACCCTATCCTGTACCCTAATCCCTCCCCATTCCCTAACCCTAATCCTAACCAAAACGCTGAACGTGACCCTTTTCGAGGCCTTACCCTCATCGGTGCCCTTGCCTTAACCAGGACACCAACACTAACTCATGCCCTCACACTTACGCTAACCCTTAAGCATTGTCGTACCCTAACCTGTACCCTAATCCCTCTCCATTCCCTAACACTAAGCCTAACCTGAAACCTAACCCTGACACTCACCCGAAACTTTCCCTCACCCGTGTCCTAATTTTAACCAGTACATCAACACTAGCCCATGCCCTCTAACGTAGGCTAACCCTAAACAATTGCCGTACCCTAACCTGTACCCTAATCAATCCCCATTCCCTAACCCTAATCCTAACCCAAACCCTTAACGTGACCCTCTTCCGAGGACTTACCCTCAACCGTGCCCTAAGCGTAACAAGTACACTAACACTAACAAGTGACCTCACATGTACGCTAAACCTTAAGCGTTGTCGTACCCTAAACTGTGCCCGAATATCTCCCCATTCCCTTACCCTAAACCTCACGCGAATCCTAACCCTGACCCTCACCCGAAGCCTTACACTCACCCGTGCCCTAATCTTAACCAGGACACCAACACTAACTCGTGCCCTCACACGTACGCTAACCCTAAACCGCAGCAGTACCCTATCCTGTACCCTAATCCCTCCCCATTCCCTAACACTAACCCTAACCGAAACCCTGAAAGCGACCCTTTTCCGAGGCCTTACCCTCATCGGTGCCCTTGTCTTAACCAGGAAACCAACACTAACTCGTGCCCTCACACTTACGCTAACCCTTAAGCATTGTCATACCCTAACCTGTACCCTAATCCCTCTCCATTCCCTAACCCTAACACTAACCCGAATCTTAAACCTGACCCTCACCCGAAGCCTTACCCTCACCCGTGCCCTAATCTTAACCAGGACACCAACACTAACTCGTGCCCTCACACGAACGCTAAACCTTAAGCGTTGTCGTACCCTAAATTGTACCCTAATCCCTCCCCATTCCCTAACCCTAACCCTAACCCGATCCCTAAACCTGACCCTCTTCCGATGCCCTACCCTAACCCATGCCCTAAACTTAACCAGTACACAAACACTAACTCCTGCCCTCAAACGTACGCTAACCCTTATGCCTTGTGGAACCCTACCCTTTACCCTAATCCCTCCCCATTCCCTAACCCTAACCGAAACGATGAACGTGACTCTTTTCCGAGGCCTTACCCTCATCGGTGCCCTTGCCTTAACCAGGACACCAACACTAACTCGTGCCCTCACACTTACGCTTACCCTTAAGCATTGTCGTACCCTAACCTGTACCCTAATCCCTCTCCATTCCCTAACACTAAGCCTAACCTGAAACCTAACCCTGACACTCACCCGAAACTTTACCCTCACCCGTGTCCTACTTTTAACCAGTACATCAACACTAGCCCATGCCCTCTAACGTAGGCTAACCCTAAACAATTGCCGTACCCTAACCTGTACCCTAATCAATCCCCATTCCCTAACCCTAATCCTAACCCAAACCCTTAACGTGACCCTCTTCCGAGGACTTACCCTCACCCGTGCCCTAATCGTAACAAGTACACTAACACTAACAAGTGACCTCACACGTACGCTAAACCTTAAGCGTTGTCGTACCCTAAACTGTGCCCGAATATCTCCCCATTCCCTTACCCTAAACCTCACCCGAATCCTAACCCTGACCGTCACCCGAAGCCTTACCCTCACCCGTGCCCTAAGCTTAACCAGGACACCAACACTAACTCGTGCCCTCACACGAACGCTAAACCTTAAGCATTGTCGTACCCTAAATTGTACCCTAATCCCTCCCCATTCCCTAACCCTAACCCTAACCCGATCCCTAAACCTAACACTCTTCCGATGCCCTACCCTAACCCATGCCCTAAACTTAACCAGTACACAAACACTAACTCTTGCCCTCAAAAGTACGCGAACCCTTATGCGTTGTCGTACCCTATCCTGTACCCTTATCCCTCCCCATTCCCTAACCCTAACCCTAACAAAAAACGCTGAACGTGACCCTTTTCCGAGGCCTTACCCTCTTCGGTGCCCTTGCCTTAACCAGGACCCCAACACTAACTCGTGCCTTCACACTTACGCTAACCCTTAAGCATTGTCGTACCCTAACCTGTACCCTAATCCCTCTCCATTCCCTAACACTAAGCCTAACCTGAAACCTAACCCTGACACTCACCCGAAACTTTACCCTCACCCGTGTCCTAATTTTAACCAGTACATCAACACTAGCCCATGGCCTCTAACGTAGGCTAACCCTAAACAATTGCCGTACCCTAACCTGTACCCTAATCAATCCCCATTCCCTAACCTTAATCCTAACCCAAACCCTTAATGTGACCCTCTTCCGAGGACTTACCCTCACCCGTGCCCTAATCGTAACAAGTACACTAACACTAACAAGTGACCTCACACGTATGCTAAACCTTAAGCGTTGTCGTACCCTAAACTGTGCCCGAATATCTCCCCATTCCCTTACCATAAACCTCACCCGAATCCTAACCCTGACCGTCACCCGAAGCCTTACCCTCACCCGTGCCCTAATCTTAACCAGGACACCAACACTAACTCGTGCCCTCACACGAACGCTAAACCTTAAGCGTTGTCGTACCCTAAACTGTACCCTAATCCCTCCCCATTCCCTAACCCTAACCCTAACCCGATCCCTAAACCTAACCCTCTTCCGATGCCCTACCCTAACCCATGCCCTAAACTTAACCAGTACACAAACACTAACTCTTGCCCTCCAACGTACGCTAACCCTTATGCGTTGTCGTACCCTATCCTGTACCCTAATCCCTCCTCATTCCCTAACCCTAACCCTAAACAAAAAGCTGAACGTGACCCTTTTCCGAGGCCTTACCCTCATCGGTGCCCTTGCCTTAACCAGGACACCAACACTAACACATGCCCTCACACTTACGCTAACCCTTAAGCATTGTCGTACCCTATCCTGTACCCTAATCCCTCCCCATTCCCTAACCCTAACCCTAACCAAAACGCTGAACGTGACCCTTTTCCGAGGCCTTACCCTCATCGGTGCCCTTGCCTTAACCAGGACACCAACACTAACACATGCCCTCACACTTACGCTAACCCTTAAGCATTGTCGTACCCTAACCTGTACTCTAATCCCTCTCCATTCCCTAACACTAAGCCTAACCTGAAACCTAACCCTGACACTCACCCGAAACTTTACCCTCACCCGTGTCCTAATTTTAACCAGTACATCAACACTAGCCCATGCCCTCTAACGTAGGCTAACCCTAAACAATTGCCGTATCCTAACCTGTACCCTAATCAATCCCCATTCTATAACCCTAATCCTAACCCAAACCCTTAACGTGACCCTCTTCCGAGGACTTACCCTCACCCGTGCCCTAATCGTAACAAGTACACTAACACTAACAAGTGACCTCACATGTACGCTAAACCTTAAGCGTTGTCTTACCCTAAACTGTGCCCGAATATCTCCCCATTCCCTTACCCTAAACCTCACGCGAATCCTAACCCTGACCCTCTCCCGAAGCCTTACCCTCACCCGTGCCCTAATCTTAACCAGGACACCAACACTAACTCGTGCCCTCACACGTACGCTAACACTGAATCGCAGCGGTACCCTAACCTGTACCCTAATCCCTCTCCATTCCCTAACCCTAACCGTAACCTGAAGCCTAACCATCACACTCACCCGAAACTTTACCCTCACCCGTGTCCTAATTTTAACCAGTACATCAACACTAACCCATGCCCTCTAACGTAGGCTAACCCTAAGCCATTGCTGTACCCTAACCTGTACGCTAATCAATCCCCATTCCCTAACCCTAACCCTAACCCTAACCATTAACGTGACACTCTTCCGAGGCCTTACCCTCACCCGTGCCCTAATCATAACCAGTACGCTAACACTAACTTGTGACCTCACACGTACGCTAAATCTTAAGCGTTGTCGTACCCTAAACTGTGCCCTAATATCTCCCCATTCCCTAACCTTAACCCAAACCCGAATTCTATCCCTGACCCTCACCGGAAACCTTACCCTCACACGTGCCCTAATCTTAACCAGGACACCAACACTAACCCGTGCCCTCACACGTACGCTAACCCTTAAGCGTTGTCGTACCCTAAACTGTACCCTAATCCCACCCCATTCCATAACACTAACCCTAACCCGAATCTTAACCCTGACCCTCACCCGAAGCCTTACCCTCACCCGTGCCCTAATCTTAACCGGGACACCAACACTAACTCGTGCCCTCACACGAACGCTAAACCTTAAGCGTTGTCGTACCCTAAATTGTACCCTAATCCCTCCCCATTCCCTAACCCTAACCCTAACCCGATCCCTAAACCTAACCCTCTTCCGATGCCCTACCCTAACCCATGCCCTAAACTTAACCAGTACAGAAACACTAACTCTTGCCCTCACACGTACGCTAACCCTTATGCGTTGTCGTACCCTATCCTGTACCCTAAGCCCTCCCCATTCTCTAACACTAACCCTAACCGAAACCCTGAAAGCGACCCTTTTCCGAGGCCTTACCCTCATCGGTGCCCTTGTCTTAACCAGGAAACCAACACTAACTCGTGCCCTCACACTTACGCTAACCCTTAAGCATTGTCATACCCTAACCTGTACCCTAATCCCTCTACATTCCCTAACCCTAACCCTAACCCGAATCTTAACCCTGACCCTCACCCGAAGCCTTACCCCCACCCGTGCCCTAATCTTAACCAGGACACCAACACTAACTCGTGCCCTCACACGTACGCTAACCCTAAACCGCAGCAGTACCCTAACCTGTACCCTAATCCCTCTCCATTCCCTAACCCTAACCCTAACCAGAAACCTAACCCTGACACTCACCGGAAACTTTACCCTCACCCGTGTCCTAATTTTAACCAGTACATCAACACTAGCCTATGCCCTCTAACGTAGGCTAACCTTAAACCATTGCCGTACCCTAACGTGTACCCTAATCAATCCCTAATCCCTAACACTAACCCTAACCCAAACCCTTAATGTGACCCTCTTCCGAGGACTTACCCTCACCCGTGCCCTAATCGTAACCAGTACACTAACACTAACTAGTGACCTCACACGTATGCTAAACCTTAAGCGTTGTCGTGCCCTAAACTGTACCCTAATCCCTCCCCATTCCCTAACCCTAACCCTAACCCGAATCCTAACCCTGGCCCTCACATGAAGCCTTACCCTCACCCGTGCCCTAATCTTAACCAAGACACCAACACTAACTCGTGCCCTCACACGAACGCTAAACCTTAAGCGTTGTCGTACCCTAAATTGTACCCTAATCCCTCCCCATTCCCTAACCCTAACCCTAACCCGATCCCTAAACCTAACCCTCTTCCGATGCCCTACCCTAACCCATGCCCTAATCTTAACCAGTACACAAACACTAACTCTTGCCCTCAAACGTACGCTAACCCTCATGCGTTGTCGTACCCTATCCTGTACCCTAATCCCTCCCCATTCCCTAACCCTAACCCTAACCAAAAAGATGAACGTGACCCTTTTCCGAGGCCTTACCCTCATCGGTGCCCTTGCCTTAACCAGGACACCAACACTAACTCATGCCCTCACACTTACGCTAACCCTTAAGCATTGTCGTACCCTAACCTGTACCCTAATCCCTCTCCATTCCCTAACACTAAGCCTAACCTGAAACCTAACCCTGACACTCACCCGAAACTTTACCCTCACCCGTGTCCTAATTTTAACCAGTACATCAACACTAGCCCATGCCCTCTAACGTAGGCTAACCCTAAACAATTGCCGTACACTAACCTGTACCCTAATCAATCCCCATTCCCTAACCCTAATCCTAACCCAAACCCTTAACGTGACCCTCTTCCGAGGACTTACCCTCACCCGTGCCCTAATCGTAACAAGTACACTAACACTAACAAGTGACCTCACATGTACGCTAAACCTTAAGCGTTGTCGTACCCTAAACTGTGCCCGAATAGCTCCCCATTCCCTTACCCTAAACCTCACGCGAATCCTAACCCTGACCCTCACCCGAAGCCTTACACTCACCCGTGCCCTAATCGTAACCAGGACACCAACACTAACTCGTGCCCTCACACGTACGCTAACCCTAAACCGCAGCAGTACCCTATCCTGTACCCTAATCCCTCCCCATTCCCTAACACTAACCCTAACCGAAACACTGAAAGCGACCCTTTTCCGAGGCCTTACCCTCATCGGTGCCCTTGTCTTAACCAGGAAACGAACACTAACTCGTGCCCTCACACTTACGCTAACCCTTAAGCATTGTCATACCCTAACCTGTACCCTAATCCCTCTCCATTCCCTAACCCTAACCCTAACCCGAATCTTAACCCTGACCCTCACCCGAAGCCTTACCCTCACCCGTGCCCTAATCTTAACCAGGACACCAACACTAACTCGTGCCCTCAAACGAACGCTAAACTTTAAGCATTGTCGTACCCTAAATTGTACCCTAATCCTTCCCCATTCTCTAACCCTAACCCTAACCCGATCCCTAAACCTGACCCTCTTCCGATGCCCTACCCTAACCCATGCCCTAAACTTAACCAGTACACAAACACTAACTCCTGCCCTCAAACGTACGCTAACCCTTATGCGTTGTGGTACCCTATCCTGTACCCTAATCCCTCCCCATTCCCTAACCCTAACCAAAACGCTGAACGTGACCCTTTTCCGAGGCCTTACCCTCATCGGTGCCCTTGCCTTAACCAGGACACCAACACTAACTCATGCCCTCACACTTACGCTAACCCTTAAGCATTGTCGTACCCTAACCTGTATCCTAATCCCTCTCCATTCCCTAACACTAAGCCTAACCTGAAACCTAACCCTGACACTCACCCGAAACTTTAGCCTCACCCGTGTCCTAATTTTAACCACTACATCAACACTAGCCCATGCCCTCTAACGTAGGCTAACCCTAAACAATTGCCGTATCCTAACCTGTACCCTAATCAATCCCCATTCTATAACCCTAATCCTAACCCAAACCCTTAACGTGACCCTCTTCCGAGGACTTACCCTCACCCGTGCCCTAATCGTAACAAGTACACTAACACTAACAAGTGACCTCACATGTACGCTAAACCTTAAGCGTTGTCTTACCCTAAACTGTGCCCGAATATCTCCCCATTCCCTTACCCTAAACCTCACGCGAATCCTAACCCTGACCCTCTCCCGAAGCCTTACCCTCACCCGTGCCCTAATCTTAACCAGGACACCAACACTAACTCGTGCCCTCACACGTACGCTAACCCTAAACCGCAGCAGTACCCTATCCTGTACCCTAATCCCTCCCCATTCCCTAACACTAACCCTAACCGAAACCCTGAAAGCGACCCTTTTCCGAGGCCTTACCCTCATCGGTGCCCTTGTCTTAACCAGGAAACCAACACTAACTCGTGCCCTCACACGAACGCTAAACCTTAAGCGTTGTCGTACCCTAAATTGTACCCTAATCCCTCCCCATTCCCTAACCCTAACCCTAACCCGATCCCTAAACCTGACCCTCTTCCGATGCCCTACCCTAACCCATGCCCTAAACTTAACCAGTACACAAACACTAACTCCTGCCCTCAAAAGTACGCTAACCCTTATGCGTTGTGGTACCCTATCCTGTACCCTAATCCCTCCCCATTCCCGAACCCTAACCGAAACGATGAACGTGACTCTTTTCCGAGGCCTTACCCTCATCGGTGCCCTTGCCTTAACCAGGACACCAACACTAACTCATGCCCTCACACTTACGCTAACCCTTAAGCATTGTCGTACCCTAACCTGTACCCTAATCCCTCTCCATTCCCTAACACTAAGCCTAACCTGAATCCGAACCCTGACACTCACCCGAAACTTTACCCTCACCCGTGTCCTACTTTTAACTAGTACATCAACACGAGCCCATGCCCTCTAACGTAGGCTAACCCTAAACATTTGCCGTACCCTAACCTGTACCCTAATCAATCCCCATTCCCTAACCCTAATCCTAACCCAAACCTTAACGTGACCCTCTTCCGAGGACTTACCCTCACCCGTGCCCTAATCGTAACAAGTACACTAACACTAACAAGTGACCTCACACGTACGCTAAACCTTAAGCGTTGTCGTACCCTAAACTGTACCCTAATCCCTCCCCATTCCCTAACCCTAACCCTAACCAAAAAGCTGAACGTGACCCTTTTCCGAGGCCTTACCCTCATCGGTGCCCTTGCCTTAACCAGGACACCAACACTAACACATGCCCTCACACTTACGCTAACCCTTAAGCATTGTCGTACCCTATCCTGTACCCTAATCCCTCCCCATTCCCTAACCCTAACCCTAACCAAAACGCTGAACGTGACCCTTTTCCGAGGCCTTACCCTCATCGGTGCCCTTGCCTTAACCAGGACACCAACACTAACACATGCCCTCACACTTACGCTAACCCTTAAGCATTGTCGTACCCTAACCTGTACCCTAATCCCTCTCCATTCCCTAACCCTAACCCTAACCCGAATCCTAACCCTGACACTCACATGAAGCCTTACCCTCACCCATGTCCTAATCTTAACCAAGACACCAACGCTAACTCGTGCCCTCACACGTACGCTAACACTGAATCGCAGCGGTACCCTAACCTGTACCCTAATCCCTCTCCATTCCCTAACCCTAACCGTAACCTGAAGCCTAACCATCACACTCACCCGAAACTTTACCCTCACCCGTGTCCTAATTTTAACCAGTACATCAACACTAACCCATGCCCTCTAACGTAGGCTAACCCTAAGCCATTGCTGTACCCTAACCTGTACGCTAATCAATCCCCATTCCCTAACCCTAACCCTAACCCTAACCATTAACGTGACACTCTTCCGAGGCCTTACCCTCACCCGTGCCCTAATCATAACCAGTACGCTAACACTAACTTGTGACCTCACACGTACGCTAAATCTTAAGCGTTGTCGTACCCTAAACTGTGCCCTAATATCTCCCCATTCCCTAACCTTAACCCAAACCCGAATTCTATCCCTGACCCTCACCGGAAACCTTACCCTCACACGTGCCCTAATCTTAACCAGGACACCAACACTAACCCGTGCCCTCACACGTACGCTAACCCTTAAGCGTTGTCGTACCCTAAACTGTACCCTAATCCCACCCCATTCCATAACACTAACCCTAACCCGAATCTTAACCCTGACCCTCACCCGAAGCCTTACCCTCACCCGTGCCCTAATCTTAACCGGGACACCAACACTAACTCGTGCCCTCACACGAACGCTAAACCTTAAGCGTTGTCGTACCCTAAATTGTACCCTAATCCCTCCCCATTCCCTAACCCTAACCCTAACCCGATCCCTAAACCTAACCCTCTTCCGATGCCCTACCCTAACCCATGCCCTAAACTTAACCAGTACAGAAACACTAACTCTTGCCCTCACACGTACGCTAACCCTTATGCGTTGTCGTACCCTATCCTGTACCCTAAGCCCTCCCCATTCTCTAACACTAACCCTAACCGAAACCCTGAAAGCGACCCTTTTCCGAGGCCTTACCCTCATCGGTGCCCTTGTCTTAACCAGGAAACCAACACTAACTCGTGCCCTCACACTTACGCTAACCCTTAAGCATTGTCATACCCTAACCTGTACCCTAATCCCTCTACATTCCCTAACCCTAACCCTAACCCGAATCTTAACCCTGACCCTCACCCGAAGCCTTACCCCCACCCGTGCCCTAATCTTAACCAGGACACCAACACTAACTCGTGCCCTCACACGTACGCTAACCCTAAACCGCAGCAGTACCCTAACCTGTACCCTAATCCCTCTCCATTCCCTAACCCTAACCCTAACCAGAAACCTAACCCTGACACTCACCGGAAACTTTACCCTCACCCGTGTCCTAATTTTAACCAGTACATCAACACTAGCCTATGCCCTCTAACGTAGGCTAACCTTAAACCATTGCCGTACCCTAACGTGTACCCTAATCAATCCCTAATCCCTAACACTAACCCTAACCCAAACCCTTAATGTGACCCTCTTCCGAGGACTTACCCTCACCCGTGCCCTAATCGTAACCAGTACACTAACACTAACTAGTGACCTCACACGTATGCTAAACCTTAAGCGTTGTCGTGCCCTAAACTGTACCCTAATCCCTCCCCATTCCCTAACCCTAACCCTAACCCGAATCCTAACCCTGGCCCTCACATGAAGCCTTACCCTCACCCGTGCCCTAATCTTAACCAAGACACCAACACTAACTCGTGCCCTCACACGAACGCTAAACCTTAAGCGTTGTCGTACCCTAAATTGTACCCTAATCCCTCCCCATTCCCTAACCCTAACCCTAACCCGATCCCTAAACCTAACCCTCTTCCGATGCCCTACCCTAACCCATGCCCTAATCTTAACCAGTACACAAACACTAACTCTTGCCCTCAAACGTACGCTAACCCTCATGCGTTGTCGTACCCTATCCTGTACCCTAATCCCTCCCCATTCCCTAACCCTAACCCTAACCAAAAAGATGAACGTGACCCTTTTCCGAGGCCTTACCCTCATCGGTGCCCTTGCCTTAACCAGGACACCAACACTAACTCATGCCCTCACACTTACGCTAACCCTTAAGCATTGTCGTACCCTAACCTGTACCCTAATCCCTCTCCATTCCCTAACACTAAGCCTAACCTGAAACCTAACCCTGACACTCACCCGAAACTTTACCCTCAGCCGTGTCCTAATTTTAACCAGTACATCAACACTAGCCCATGCCCTCTAACGTAGGCTAACCCTAAACAATTGCCGTACACTAACCTGTACCCTAATCAATCCCCATTCCCTAACCCTAATCCTAACCCAAACCCTTAACGTGACCCTCTTCCGAGGACTTACCCTCACCCGTGCCCTAATCGTAACAAGTACACTAACACTAACAAGTGACCTCACATGTACGCTAAACCTTAAGCGTTGTCGTACCCTAAACTGTGCCCGAATAGCTCCCCATTCCCTTACCCTAAACCTCACGCGAATCCTAACCCTGACCCTCACCCGAAGCCTTACACTCACCCGTGCCCTAATCGTAACCAGGACACCAACACTAACTCGTGCCCTCACACGTACGCTAACCCTAAACCGCAGCAGTACCCTATCCTGTACCCTAATCCCTCCCCATTCCCTAACACTAACCCTAACCGAAACACTGAAAGCGACCCTTTTCCGAGGCCTTACCCTCATCGGTGCCCTTGTCTTAACCAGGAAACGAACACTAACTCGTGCCCTCACACTTACGCTAACCCTTAAGCATTGTCATACCCTAACCTGTACCCTAATCCCTCTCCATTCCCTAACCCTAACCCTAACCCGAATCTTAACCCTGACCCTCACCCGAAGCCTTACCCTCACCCGTGCCCTAATCTTAACCAGGACACCAACACTAACTCGTGCCCTCAAACGAACGCTAAACTTTAAGCATTGTCGTACCCTAAATTGTACCCTAATCCTTCCCCATTCCCTAACCCTAACCCTAACCCGATCCCTAAACCTGACCCTCTTCCGATGCCCTACCCTAACCCATGCCCTAAACTTAACCAGTACACAAACACTAACTCCTGCCCTCAAACGTACGCTAACCCTTATGCGTTGTGGTACCCTATCCTGTACCCTAATCCCTCCCCATTCCCTAACCCTAAACAAAACGCTGAACGTGACCCTTTTCCGAGGCCTTACCCTCATCGGTGCCCTTGCCTTAACCAGGACACCAACACTAACTCATGCCCTCACACTTACGCTAACCCTTAAGCATTGTCGTACCCTAACCTGTATCCTAATCCCTCTCCATTCCCTAACACTAAGCCTAACCTGAAACCTAACCCTGACACTCACCCGAAACTTTAGCCTCACCCGTGTCCTAATTTTAACCACTACATCAACACTAGCCCATGCCCTCTAACGTAGGCTAACCCTAAACAATTGCCGTACCCTAACCTGTACCCTAATCAATACCCATTCCCTAACCCTAATCCTAACCCAAACCCTTAACGTGACCCTCTTCCGAGGACTTACCCTCACCCGTGCCCTAATCGTAACAAGTACACTAACACTAACAAGTGACCTCACATGTACTCTAAACCTTAAGCGTTGTCGTACCCTAAACTGTGCCCGAATAGCTCCCCATTCCCTTACCCTAAACCTCACGCGAATCCTAACCCTGACCCTCACCCGAAGCCTTACACTCACCCGTGCCCTAATCTTAACCAGGACACCAACACTAACTCGTGCCCTCACACGTACGCTAACCCTAAACCGCAGCAGTACCCTATCCTTACCCTAATCCCTCCCCATTCCCTAACACTAACCCTAACCGAAACCCTGAAAGCGACCCTTTTCCGAGGCCTTACCCTCATCGGTGCCCTTGTCTTAACCAGGAAACCAACACTAACTCGTGCCCTCACACATACGCTAACCCTTAAGCATTGTCATACCCTAACCTGTACCCTAATCCCTCTCCATTCCCTAACCCTAACCCTAACCCGAATCTTAACCCTGACCCTCACCCGAAGCCTTACCCTCACCCGTGCCCTAATCTTAACCAGGACACCAACACTAACTCGTGCCCTCACACGAACGCTAAACCTTAAGCGTTGTCGTACCCTAAATTGTACCCTAATCCCTCTCCATTCCCTAACCCTAACCCTAACCCGAATCCTAACCCTGACACTCACATGAAGCCTTACCCTCACCCATGTCCTAATCTTAACCAAGACACCAACACTAACTCGTGCCCTCACACGTACGCTAACACTGAATCGCAGCGGTACCCTAACCTGTACCCTAATCCCTCTCCATTCCCTAACCCTAACCGTAACCTGAAGCCTAACCATCACACTCACCCGAAACTTTACCCTCACCCGTGTCCTAATTTTAACCAGTACATCAACACTAACCCATGCCCTCTAACGTAGGCTAACCCTAAGCCATTGCTGTACCCTAACCTGTACGCTAATCAATCCCCATTCCCTAACCCTAACCCTAACCCTAACCATTAACGTGACACTCTTCCGAGGCCTTACCCTCACCCGTGCCCTAATCATAACCAGTACGCTAACACTAACTTGTGACCTCACACGTACGCTAAATCTTAAGCGTTGTCGTACCCTAAACTGTGCCCTAATATCTCCCCATTCCCTAACCTTAACCCAAACCCGAATTCTATCCCTGACCCTCACCGGAAACCTTACCCTCACACGTGCCCTAATCTTAACCAGGACACCAACACTAACCCGTGCCCTCACACGTACGCTAACCCTTAAGCGTTGTCGTACCCTAAACTGTACCCTAATCCCACCCCATTCCATAACACTAACCCTAACCCGAATCTTAACCCTGACCCTCACCCGAAGCCTTACCCTCACCCGTGCCCTAATCTTAACCGGGACACCAACACTAACTCGTGCCCTCACACGAACGCTAAACCTTAAGCGTTGTCGTACCCTAAATTGTACCCTAATCCCTCCCCATTCCCTAACCCTAACCCTAACCCGATCCCTAAACCTAACCCTCTTCCGATGCCCTACCCTAACCCATGCCCTAAACTTAACCAGTACAGAAACACTAACTCTTGCCCTCAAACGTACGCTAACCCTTATGCGTTGTCGTACCCTATCCTGTACCCTAAGCCCTCCCCATTCTCTAACACTAACCCTAACCGAAACCCTGAAAGCGACCCTTTTCCGAGGCCTTACCCTCATCGGTGCCCTTGTCTTAACCAGGAAACCAACACTAACTCGTGCCCTCACACATACGCTAACCCTTAAGCATTGTCATACCCTAACCTGTAGCCTAATCCCTCTACATTCCCTAACCCTAACCCTAACCCGAATCTTAACCCTGACCCTCACCCGAAGCCTTACCCCCACCCGTGCCCTAATCTTAACCAGGACACCAACACTAACTCGTGCCCTCACACGTACGCTAACCCTAAACCGCAGCAGTACCCTAACCTGTACCCTAATCCCTCTCCATTCCCTAACCCTAACCCTAACCAGAAACCTAACCCTGACACTCACCGGAAACTTTACCCTCACCCGTGTCCTAATTTTAACCAGTACATCAACACTAGCCTATGCCCTCTAACGTAGGCTAACCTTAAACCATTGCCGTACCCTAACGTGTACCCTAATCAATCCCTAATCCCTAACACTAACCCTAACCCAAACCCTTAATGTGACCCTCTTCCGAGGACTTACCCTCACCCGTGCCCTAATCGTAACCAGTACACTAACACTAACTAGTGACCTCACACGTATGCTAAACCTTAAGCGTTGTCGTGCCCTAAACTGTACCCTAATCCCTCCCCATTCCCTAACCCTAACCCTAACCCGAATCCTAACCCTGGCCCTCACATGAAGCCTTACCCTCACCCGTGCCCTAATCTTAACCAAGACACCAACACTAACTCGTGCCCTCACACGAACGCTAAACCTTAAGCGTTGTCGTACCCTAAATTGTACCCTAAACCCTCCCCATTCCCTAACCCTAACCCTAACCCGATCCCTAAACCTAACCCTCTTCCGATGCCCTACCCTAACCCATGCCCTAATCTTAACCAGTACACAAACACTAACTCTTGCCCTCAAACGTACGCTAACCCTCATGCGTTGTCGTACCCTATCCTGTACCCTAATCCCTCCCCATTCCCTAACCCTAACCCTAACCAAAAAGATGAACGTGACCCTTTTCCGAAGCCTTACCCTCATCGGTGCCCTTGCCTTAACCAGGACACCAACACTAACTCATGCCCTCACACTTACGCTAACCCTTAAGCATTGTCGTACCCTAACCTGTACCCTAATCCCTCTCCATTCCCTAACACTAAGCCTAACCTGAAACCTAACCCTGAAACTCACCCGAAACTTTAGCCTCACCCGTGTCCTAATTTTAACCAGTACATCAACACTAGCCCATGCCCTCTAACGTAGGCTAACCCTAAACAATTGCCGTACCCCAACCTGTACCTTAATCAATCCCCATTCCCTAACCCTAATCCTAACCCAAACCCTTAACGTGACCCTCTTCCGAGGACTTACCCTCACCCGTGCCCTAATCGAAACAAGTACACTAACACTAACAAGTGACCTCACATGTACGCTAAACCTTAAGCGTTGTCGTACCCTAAACTGTGCCCGAATAGCTCCCCATTCCCTTACCCTAAACCTCACGCGAATCCTAACCCTGACCCTCACCCGAAGCCTTACACTCACCCGTGCCCTAATCTTAACCAGGACACCATCACTAACTCGTGCCCTCACACGTACGCTAACCCTAAACCGCAGCAGTACCCTATCCTGTACCCTAATCCCTCCCCATTCCCTAACACTAACCCTAACCGAAACACTGAAAGCGACCCTTTTCCGAGGCCTTACCCTCATCGGTGCCCTTGTCTTAACCAGGAAACCAACACTAACTCGTGCCCTCACACTTACGCTAACCCTTAAGCATTGTCATACCCTAACCTGTACCCTAATCCCTCTCCATTCCCTAACCCTAACCCTAACCCGAATCTTAACCCTGACCCTCACCCGAAGCCTTACCCTGACCCGTGCCCTAATCTTAACCAGAACACCAACACTAACTCGTTCCCTCACACGAACGCTAAACCTTAAGCATTGTCGTACCCTAAATTGTACCCTAATCCTTCCCCATTCCCTAACCCTAACCCTAACCCGATCCGTAAACCTGACCCTCTTCCAATGCCCTACCCTTACCCATGCCCTAAACTTAACCAGTACACAAACACTAACTCCTGCCCTCAAACGTACGCTAACCCTTATGCATTGTGGTACCCTATCCTGTACCCTAATCCCTCCCCATTCCCTAACCCTAACCAAAACGCTGAACGTGACCCTTTTCCGAGGCCTTACCCTCATCGGTGCCCTTGCCTTAACCAGGACACCAACACTAACTCATGCCCTCACACTTACGCTAACCCTTAAGCATTGTCGTACCCTAACCTGTATCCTAATCCCTCTCCATTCCCTAACACTAAGCCTAACCTGAAACCTAACCCTGACACTCACCCGAAACTTTAGCCTCACCCGTGTCCTAATTTTAACCAGTACATCAACACTAGCCCATGCCCTCTAAGGTAGGCTAACCCTAAACAATTGCCGTACCCTAACCTGTACCCTAATCAATACCCATTCCCTAACCCTAATCCTAACCCAAACCCTTAACGTGACCCTCTTCCGAGGACTTACCCTCACCCGTGCCCTAATCGTAACAAGTACACTAACACTAACAAGTGACCTCACATATACGCTAAACCTTAAGCGTTGTCGTACCCTAAACTGTGCCCGAATAGCTCCCCATTCCCTTACCCTAAACCTCACGCGAATCCTAACCCTGACCCTAACCCGAAGCCTTACACTCACCCGTGCCCTAATCTTAACCAGGACACCAACACTAACTCGTGCCCTCACACGTACGCTAACCCTAAACCGCAGCAGTACCCTATCCTGTACCCTAATCCCTCCCCATTCCCTAACACTAACCCTAACCGAAACCCTGAAAGCGACCCTTTTCCGAGGCCTTACCCTCATCGGTGCCCTTGTCTTATCCAGGAAACCAACACTAACTCGTGCCCTCACACATACGCTAACCCTTAAGCATTGTCATACCCTAACCTGTACCCTAATCCCTCTCCATTCCCTAACCCTAACCCTAACCCGAATCTTAACCCTGACCCTCACCCGAAGCCTTACCCTCACCCGTGCCCTAATCTTAACCAGGACACCAACACTAACTCGTGCCCTCACACGAACGCTAAACCTTAAGTGTTGTCGTACCCTAAATTGTACCCTAATCCCTCCCCATTCCCTAACCCTAACCCTAACCCGATCCCTAAACCTGGCCCTCTTCCGATGCCCTATCCTAACCCATGCCCTAAACTTAACCAGTACACAAACACTAACTCCTGCCCTCAAAGGTACGCTAACCCTTATGCGTTGTGGTACCCTATCCTGTACCCTAATCCCTCCCCATTCCCTAACCCTAACCGAAACGATGAACGTGACTCTTTTCCGAGGCCTTACCCTCATCGGTGCCCTTGCCTTAACCAGGACACCAACACTAACTCGTGCCCTCACACTTACGCTAACCCTTAAGCATTGTCGTACCCTAACCTGTACCCTAATCCCTCTCCATTCCCTAACACTAAGCCTAACCTGAAACCTAACCCTGACACTCACCCGAAACTTTACCCTCACCCGTGTCCTACTTTTAACCAGTACATCAACAGTAGCCCATGCCCTCTAACGTAGGCTAACCCTAAACAATTGCCGTACCCTAACCTGTACCCTAATCAATCCCCATTCCCTAACCCTAATCCTAACCCAAACCCTTAACGTGACCCTCTTCCGAGGACTTACCCTCACCCGTGCCCTAATCGTAACAAGTACACTAACACTAACAAGTGACCTCACACGTACGCTAAACCTTAAGCGTTGTCGTACCCTAAACTGTGCCCGAATATCTCCCCATTCCCTTACCCTAAACCTCACCCGAATCCTAACCCTGACCGTCACCCGAAGCCTTACGCTCACCCGTGCCCTAATCTTAACCAGGACACCAACACTAACTCGTGCCCTCACACGAACGCTAAACCTTAAGCGTTGTCGTACCCTAAATTGTACCCTAATCCCTCCCAATTCCCTAACCCTAACCCTAACCCGATCCCTAAACCTGACCCTCTTCCGATGCCCTACCCTAACCCATGCCCTAAACTTAACCAGTACACAAACACTAACTCTTGCCCTCAAACGTACGCTAACCCTTCTGTGCTGTCGTACCCTATCCTGTGCCCTAATCCCTCCCGATTCCCTAACCCTAACCCTAACCAAAACGCTGAACGTGACCCTTTTCCGAGGCCTTACCCTCATCGATGCCCTTGCCTTAACCAGGATACCAACACTAACTCGTGCCCTCACACTTACGCTAACCCTTAAGCATTGTCGTACCCTAACCTCTACCCTAATCCCTCTCCATTCCCTAACACTAAGCCTAACCTGAAACCTAACCCTGACACTCACCCGAAAGTTTACCCTCACCCGTGTCCTACTTTTAACCAGTACATCAACACTAGCCCATGCCCTCTAACGTAGGCTAACCCTAAACAATTGCCGTACCCTAACCTGTACCCTAATCAATCCCCATTCCCTAACCCTAATCCTAACCCAAACCCTTAACGTGACCCTCTTCCGAGGACTTACCCTCACCCGTGCCCTAATCGTAACAAGTACACTAACACTAACAAGTGACCTCACATGTACGCTAAACCTTAAGCGTTGTCGTACCCTAAACTGTGCCCGAATAGCTCCCCATTCCCTTACCCTAAACCTCACGCGAATCCTAACCCTGACCCTCACCCGAAGCCTTACACTCACCCGTGCCCTAATCTTAACCAGGACACCAACACTAACTCGTGCCCTCACACGTACGCTAACCCTAAACCGCAGCAGTACCCTATCCTGTACCCTAATCCCTCCCCATTCCCTAACACTAACCCTAACCGAAACCCTGAAAGCGACCCTTTTCCGAGGCCTTACCCTCATCGGTGCCCTTGTCTTAACCAGGAAACCAACACTAACTCGTGCCCTCACACTTACGCTAACCCTTAAGCATTGTCATACCCTAACCTGTACCCTAATCCCTCTCCATTCCCTAACCCTAACCCTAACCCGAATCTTAACCCTGACCCTCACCCGAAGCCTTACCCTCACCCGTGCCCTAATCTTAACCAGGACACCAACACTAACTCGTGCCCTCACACGAACGCTAAACCTTAAGCGTTGTCGTACCCTATCCTGTACCCTAATCCCTCCCCATTCCCTAACCCTAACCAAAACGCTGAACGTGACACTTTTCCGAGGCCTTACCCTCATCGGTGCCCTTGCCTTAACCAGGACACCAACACTAACTCATGCCCTCACACTTACGCTAACCCTTAAGCATTGTCGTACCCTAACCTGTACCCTAATCCCTCTCCATTCCCTAACACTAAGCCTAACCTGAAACCTAACCCTGACACTCACCCGAAACTTTAGCCTCACCCGTGTCCTAATTTTAACCAGTACATCAACACTAGCCCATGCCCTCTAACGTAGGCTAACCCTAAACAATTGCCGTACCCTAACCTGTACCCTAATCATTCCCCATTCCCTAACCCTAATCCTAACCCAAACCCTTAACGTGACCCTCTTCCGAGGACTTACCCTCACCCGTGCCCTAATCGTAACAAGTACACTAACACTAACAAGTGACCTCTCATGTACGCTAAACCTTAAGCGTTGTCGTACCCTAAACTGTGCCCGAATAGCTCCCCATTCCCTTACACTAAACCTCACGCGAATCCTAACCCTGACCCTCACCCGAAGCCTTACACTCACCCGTGCCCTAATCTTAACCAGGACACCAACACTAACTCGTGCCCTCACACGTACGCTAACCCTAAACCGCAGCAGTACCCTATCCTGTACCCTAATCCCTCCCCATTCCCTAACACTAACCCTAACCGAAACCCTGAAAGCGACCCTTTTCCGAGGCCTTACCCTCATCGGTGCCCTTGTCTTAACCAGGAAACCAACACTAACTCGTGCCCTCACACTTACGCTAACCCTTAAGCATTGTCATACCCTAACCTGTACCCTAATCCCTCTCCATTCCTTAACACTAAGCCTAACCTGAAACCTAACCCTGACACTCACCCGAAACTTTACCCTCACCCGTGTCCTACTTTTAACCAGTACATCAACACTAGCCCATGCCCTCTAACGTAGGCTAACCCTAAACAATTGCCATACCCTAACCTGTACCCTAATCAATCCCCATTCCCTAACCCTAATCCTAACCCAAACCCTTAACGTGACCCTCTTCCGAGGACTTACCCTCACCCGTGCCCTAATCGTAACAAGTACACTAACACTAACAAGTGACCTCACACGTACGCTAAACCTTAAGCGTTGTCGTACCCTAAACTGTGCCCGAATATCTCCCCATTCCCTTACCCTAAACCTCACCCGAATCCTAACCCTGACCGTCACCCGAAGCCTTACGCTCACCCGTGCCCTAATCTTAACCAGGACACCAACACTAACTCGTGCCCTCACACGAACGCTAAACCTTAAGCGTTGTCGTACCCTAAATTGTACCCTAATCCCTCCCAATTCCCTAACCCTAACCCTAACCCGATCCCTAAACCTAACCCTCTTCCGATGACCTACCCTAACCCATGCCCTAAACTTAACCAGTACACAAACACTAACTCTTGCCTTCAAACGTACGCTAACCCTTATGCGTTGTCGTACCCTATCCTGTACCCTAATCCCTCCCCATTCCCTAACCCTAACCCTAACCAAAACGATGAACGTGACCCTTTTCCGAGGCCTTACCCTCATCGGTGCACTTGCCTTAACCAGGACACCAACACTAACTCGTGCCCTCACACTTACGCTAACCCTTAAGCATTGTCGTACCCTAACCTGTACCCTAATCCCTCTCCATTCCCTAACACTAAGCCTAACCTGAAACCTAACCCTGACACTCACCCGAAACTTTACCCTCACCCGTGTCCTACTTTTAACCAGTACATCAACACTAGCCCATGCCCTCTAACGTAGGCTAACCCTAAACAATTGCCGTACCCTAACCTGTACCCTAATCAATCCCCATTCCCTAACCCTAATCCTAACCCAAACCCTTAACGTGACCCTCTTCCGAGGACTTACCCTCACCCCTGCCCTAATCGTAACAAGTACACTAACACTAACAAGTGACCTCACATGTACGCTAAACCTTAAGCGTTGTCTTACCCTAAACTGTGCCCGAATATCTCCCCATTCCCTTACCCTAAACCTCACGCGAATCTTAACCCAGACCCTCACCCAAAGCCTTACACTCACCCGTGCCCTAATCTTAACCAGGACACCAACACTAACTAGTGCCCTCACACGTACGCTAACCCTAAACCTCAGCAGTACCCTATCCTGTACCCTAATCCCTCCCCATTCCCTAACACGAACCCTAACCGAAACCCTGAAAGCGACCCTTTTCCGAGGCCTTACCCTCATCGGTGCCCTTGTCTTAACCAGGAAACCAACACTAACTCGTGCCCTCACACTTACGCTAACCCTTAAGCATTGTCATACCCTAACCTGTACCCTAATCCCTCTCCATTCCCTAACCCTAACCCTAACCCGAATCTTAACCCTGACCCTCACCCGAAGCCTTACCCTCACCCGTGCCCTAATCTTAACCAGGACACCAACACTAACTCGTGCCCTCACACGAACGCTAAACCTTAAGCGTTGTCGTACCCTAAATTGTACCCTAATCCCTCCCCATTCCCTAACCCTAACCCTAACCCGATCCCTAAACCTGACCCTCTTCCGATGCCCTACCCTAACCCATGCCCTAAACTTAACCAGTACACAAACACTAACTCCTGCCCTCAAACGTACGCTAACCCTTATGCATTGTGGTACCCTATCCTGTACCCTAATCCCTCCCCATTCCCTAACCCTAACCGAAACGATGAACGTGACTCTTTTCCGAGGCCTTACCCTCATCGGTGCCCTTGCCTTAACCAGGACACCAACACTAACTCGTGCCCTCACACTTACGCTAACCCTTAAGCATTGTCGTACCCTAACCTGTACCCTAATCCCTCTCCATTCCCTAACACTAAGCCTAACCTGAAACCTAACCCTGACACTCACCCGAAACTTTACCCTCACCCGTGCCCTACTTTTAACCAGTACATCAACACTAGCCCATGCCCTCTAACGTAGGCTAACCCTAAACAATTGCCGTACCCTAACCTGTACCCTAATCAATCCCCATTCCCTAACCCTAATCCTAACCCAAACCCTTAACGTGACGCTCTTCCGAGGACTTACCCTCACCCGTGCCCTAATCGTAACAAGTACACTAACACTAACAAGTGACCTCACACGTACGCTAAACCTTAAGCGTTGTCGTGCCCTAAACTGTGCCCGAATATCTCCCCATTCCCTTACACTAAACCTCACCCGAATCCTAACCCTGACCGTCACCCGAAGCCTTACCCTCACCCGTGCCCTAATCTTAACCAGGACACCAACACTAACTCGTGCCCTCACACGAACGCTAAACCTTAAGCGTTGTCGTACCCTAAATTGTACCCTAATCCCTCCCCATTCCCTAACCCTAACCCTAACCCGATCCCTAAACCTAACCCTCTTCCGATGCCCTACCCTAACCCATGCCCTAAACTTAACCAGTACACAAACACTAACTCTTGCCCTCAAACGAACGCTAACGCTTATGCGTTGTCGTACCCTATCCTGTACCCTCACCCCTCCCCATTCCCTAACCCTAACCCTAACCAAAACGCTGAACGTGACCCTTTTCCGAGGCCTTACCCTCATCGGTGCCCTTGCCTTAACGAGGACACCAACACTAACTCGTGCCCTCACACTTACGCTAACCCTTAAGCATTGTCGTACCCTAACCTGTACCCTAATCCCTCTCCATTCCCTAACACTAAGCCTAACCTGAAACCTAACCCTGACACTCACCCGAAACTTTACCCTCACCCGTGTCCTACTTTTAACCAGTACATCAACACTAGCACATGCCCTCTAACGTAGGCTAACCCTAAACAATTGCCGTACCCTAAACTGTACCATAATCAATCCCCATTCCCTAACCCTAATCCTAACCCAAACCCTTAACGTGACCCTCTTCCGAGGACTTACCCTCACCCGTGCCCTAATCGTAACAAGTACACTAACACTAACAAGTGACCTCACATGTACGCTAAACCTTAAGCGTTGTTGGACCCTAAACTGTGCCCGAATATCTCCCCATTCCCTTACCCTAAACCTCACGCGAATCGTAACCCTGACCCTCACCCGAAGCCTGACACTCACCCGTGCCCTAATCTTAAACAGGACACCAACACTAACTCATGCCCTCACACGTACGCTAACCCTAAACCGCAGCAGTACCCTATCCTGTACCCTAATCCCTCCCCATTCCCTAACACTAACCCTAACCGAAACCCTGAAAGCGACCCTCTTCCGAGGCCTTACCCTCATCGGTGCCCTTGTCTTAACCAGGAAACCAACACTAACTCGTGCCCTCACACTTACGCTAACCCTTAAGCATTGTCATACCCTAACCTGTACCCTAATCCCTCTCCATTCCCTAACCCTAACCCTAACCCGAATATTAACTCTGACCCTCACCCGAAGCCTTACCCTCACCCGTGCCCTAATCTTAACCAGGACACCAACACTAACTCGTGCCCTCACACGAACGCTAAACCTTAAGCGTTGTCGTACCTTAAATTGTACCCTAATCCCTCCCCATTCCCTAACCCTAACCCTAACCCGATCCCTAAACCTGACCCTCTTCCGATGCCCTACCCTAACCCATGCCCTAAACTTAACCAGTACACAAACACTAACTCTTGCCCTCAAACGTACGCTAACCGTTATGCGTTGTGGTACCCTATCCTGTACCCTAATCCCTCCCCATTCCCTAACACTAACCGAAACGATGAACGTGACTCTTTTCCGAGGCCTTACCCTCATCGGTGCCCTTGCCTTAACCAGGACACCAACACTAACTCGTGCCCTCACACTTACGCTAACCCTTAAGCATTGTCATACCCTAACCTGTACCCTAATCCCTCTCCATTCCCTAACACTAAGCCTAACCTGAAACCTAACCCTGACACTCACCCGAAACTTTACCCTCACCCGTGTCCTACTTTTAACCAGTACATCAACACTAGCCCATGCCCTCTAACGTAGGCTAACCCTAAACAATTGCCGTACCCTAACCTGTACCCTAATCAATCCCCATTCCCTAACCCTAATCCTAACCCAAACCCTTAAAGTGACCCTCTTCCGAGGACTTACCCTCACCCGTGCCCTAATCGTAACAAGTACACTAACACTAACAAGTGACCTCACACGTACGCTAAACCTTAAGCGTTGTCATACCCTAAACTGTGCCCGAATATCTCCCCATTCCCTTACCCTAAACCTCACCCGAATCCTAACCCTGACCGTCACCCGAAGCCTTACACTCACCCGTGCCCTAATCTTAACCAGAACACCAACACTAACTCGTTCCTTCACACGAACGCTAAACCTTAAGCGTTGTCGTACCCTGAATTGTACCCTAATCCTTCCCCATTCCCTAACCCTAACCCTAACCGGATCCCTAAACCTGACACTCCTCCGATGCCCTACCCTAACCCATGCCCTAAACTTAACCAGTACACAAACACTAACTCCTTCCCTCAAACGTACGCTAACCCTTATGCGTTGTCGTACCCTATCCTGTACCCTAATCCCTCCCCATTCCCTAACCCTAACCGAAACGATGAACGTGACTCTTTTCCGAGGCCTTGCCCTCATCGGTGCCCTTGCCTTAACCAGGACACCAACACTAACTCGTGCCCTCACACTTACGCTAACCCGTAAGCATTGTCGTACCCTAACCTGTACCCTAATCCCTCTCCATTCCCTAACACTAAGCCTAACCTGAAACCTAACCCTGACACTCACCCGAAACTTTACCCTCACCCGTGTCTTACTTTTAACCAGTACATCAACACTAGCCCATGCCCTCTAACGTAGGCTAACCCTAAACAATTGCCGTACCCTAACCTGTACCCTAATCAATCCCCATTCCCTAACCCTAATCCTAACCCAAACCCTTAACGTGACCCTCTTCCGAGGACTTACCCTCACCCCTGCCCTAATGGTAACAAGTACACTAACACTAACAAGTGACCTCACACGTACGCTAAACCTTAAGCGTTGTCGTACCCTAAACTGTGCCCGAATATCTCTCCATTCCCTTACCCTAAACCTCACCCGAATCCTAACCCTGACCGTCACCCGAAGCCTTACCCTCACCCGTGCCCTAATCTTAACCATGACACCAACATTAACTCGTGCCCTCACACGAATGCTAAACCTTAAGCGTTGTCGTACCCTAAATTGAACCCTAATCCCTCACCATTCCCTAACCCTAACCCTAACCCGATCCCTAAACCTAACCCTCTTCCGATGCCCTACCCTAACCCATGCCCTAAACTTAACCAGTACACAAACACTAACTCTTGCCCTCAAACGTACGCTAACCCTTATGCGTTGTCGTACCCTATCCTGTACCCTAATCCCTCCCCATTCCGTAACCCTAACCCTAACCAAAACGCTGAACGTGACCCTTTTCCGAGGCCTTACCCTCATCGGTGCCCTTGCCTTAACCAGGACACCAACACTAACTCATGCCCTCACACTTACGCTAACCCTTAAGCATTGTCGTACCCTAACCTGTACCCTAATCCCTCTCCATTCCCTAACACTAAGCCTAACCTGAAACCTAACCCTGATAATCACCCGAAACTTGACCCTCACCCGTGTCCTAATTTTAACCAGTACATCAACACTAGCCCATGCCCTCTAACGTAGGCTAACCCTAAACAATTGCCGTACCCTAACCTGTACCCTAATCAATCCCCATTCATTAACCCTAATCCTAACCCAAGCCCTTAACGTGACCCTCTTCCGAGCACTTACCCTCACCCGTGCCCTAATCGTAACCAGTACACTAACACTAACTAGTGACCTCACACGTTTGCTAAATTTTAAGCGTTGTCGTGCCCTAAACTGTACCCTAATCCCTCCCCATTCCCTAAACCTAACCATAACCCGAATCGTAAACCTGACCCTCACATGAAGCCTTACCCTCACCCGTGCCCTAATCTTAACCAAGACACCAACACTAACTCGTGCCCTCACACGTACGCTAACACTGAAACGCAGCGGTACCCTAACCTGTACCCTAATCCCTCTCCATTCCCTAACCCTAACCGTAACCTGAAACCTAACCATCACACTCACCCGAAACTTTACCCTCACCCGTGTCCTAATTTTAACCAGTACATCAACACTAACCCATGCCCTCTAACGTAGGCTAACCCTAAGCCATTGCTGTACCCTAACCTGTACGCTAATCAATCCCCATTCCCTAACCATAACCCTAACCCTAACCATTAACGTGACACTCTTCCGAGGCCTTACCCTCACCCGTGCCCTAATCATAACCAGTACACTAACACTAACTAGTGACCTCACACGTACGCTAAATCTTAAGCGTTGTCGTACCCTAAACTGTGCCCTAATATCTCCCCAATCCCTAACCTTAACCCTAACCCGAATTCTATCCCTGACGCTCACCGGAAACCTTACCCTCACACGTGCCCTAATCTTAACCAGGACACCAACACTAACTCGTGCCCTCACACGAACGCTAAACCTTAAGCGTTGTCATACCCTAACCTGTACCCTAATCCCTCTCCATTCCCTAACCCTAACCCTAAACCGAATCTTAACCCTGACCCTCACCCGAAGTCTTACCCTCACCCGTGCCCTAATCTTAACCAGGACACCAACACTAACTCGTTCCCTCACACGAACGCTAAACCTTAAGCGTTGTCGTACCCTAAATTGTACCCTAATCCCTCCCCATTCCCTAACCCTAACCCTAACCCGATCCCTAAACCTGACCCTCTTCCGATGCCCTACCCTAACCCATGCCCTAAACTTAACCAGTACACAAACACTAACTCCTGCCCTCAAACGTACGCTAACCCTTATGCGTTGTGGTACCCTATCCTGTACCCTAATCCCTCCCAATTCCCTAACCCTAACCGAAACGATGAACGTTACTCTTTTCCGAGGCATTACCCTCATCGGTGCCCTTGCCTTAACCAGGACACCAACACTAACTCGTGCCCTCACACTTACGTTAACCCTTAAGCATTGTCGTACCCTAACCTGTACCCTAATCCCTCTCCATTCCCTAACACTAAGCCTAACCTGAAACCTAACCCTGACACTCACCCGAAACTTTACCCTCACCCGTGTCCTACTTTTAACCAGTACATCAACACTAGCCCATGCCCTCTAACGTAGGCTAACCCTAAACAATTGCCGTACCCTAACCTGTACCCTAATCAATCCCCATTCCCTAACCCTAATCCTAACCCAAACCCTTAACGTGACCCTCTTCCAAGGACTTACCCTCACCCGTGCCCGAATCGTAACAAGTACACTAACACTAACAAGTGACCTCACACGTACGCTAAACCTTAAGCGTTGTCGTACCGTAAACTGTGCCCGAATATCTCCCCATTCCCTTACCCTAAACCTCACGCGAATCCTAACCCTGACCCTCACCCGAAGCCTTACACTCACCCGTGCCCTAATCTTAACCAGGACACCAACACTAACTCGTGCCCTCACACGTACGCTAACCCTAAACCGCAGCAGGACCCTATCCTGTACCCTAATCCCTCCCCATTCCCTAACACTAACCCTAACCGAAACCCTGAAAGCGACCCTTTTCCGAGGTCTTACCCTCATCGGTGCCCTTGTCTTAACCAGGAAACCAACACTAACTCGTGCTCTCACACTTACGCTAACCCTTAAGCATTGTCATACCCTAATCTGTACCCTAATCCCTCTCCATTCCCTAACCCTAACCCTAACTCGAATCTTAACCCTGACCCTCACCCGAAGCCTTACCCTCACCCGTGCCCTAATCTTAACCAGGACACCAACACTAACTCGTGCCCTCACACGAACGCTAAACCTTAAGCGTTGTCGTAACCTAAATTGTACCCTAATCCCTCCCCATTCCCTAACCCTAACCCTAACCCGATCCCTAAACCTGACCCTCTTCCGATGCCCTACCGTAACCCATGCCCTAAACTTAACCAGTACACAAACACTAACTCCTGCCCTCAAACGTACGCTAACCCTTATGCGTTGTCGTACCCTATCCTGTACCCTAATCCCTCCCCATTCCCTAACCCTAACCGAAACGATGAACGTGACTCTTTTCCGAGGCCTTACCCTCATCGGTGCCCTTGCCTTAACCAGGACACCAACACTAACTCGTGCCCTCACACTTACGCTAACCCTTAAGCATTGTCGTACCCTAACCTGTACCCTAATCCCTCTCCATTCCCTAACACTAAGCCTAACCTGAAACCTAACCCTGACACTCACCCGAAACTTTACCCTCACCCGTGTCCTACTTTTAACCAGTACATCAACACTAGCCCATGCCCTCTAACGTAGGCTAACCCTAAACAATTGCCGTACCCTAACCTGTACCCTAATCAATCCCCATTCCCTAACCCTAATCCTAACCCAAACCCTTAACGTGACCCTCTTCCGAGGACTTACCCTCACCCGTGCCCTAATCGTAACAAGTACACTAACACTAACAAGTGACCTCACACGTACGCTAAACCTTAAGCGTTGTCGTACCATAAACTGTGCCCGAATATCTCCCCATTCCCTTACCCTAAACCTCACCCGAATCCTAACCCTGACCGTCACCCGAGGCCTTACCATCACCCGTGCCCTAATCTTAACCAGGACACCAACACTAACTCGTGCCCTCACACGAACGCTAAACCTTAGGCATTGTCGTACCCTAAATTGTACCCTAATCCCTCCCCATTCCCTAACCCTAACCCTAACGCGATCCCTAAACCTAACCCTCTTCCGATGCCCTACCCTAACCCATGCCCTAAACTTAACCAGTACACAAACACTAACTCTTGCCCTCAAAGGTACGCTAACCCTTATGCGTTGTCGTACCCTATCATGTACCCTCATCCCTCCCCATTCCCTAACCCTAACCCTAACCAAAACGCTGAACGTGACCCTTTTCCGAGGCCTTACCCTCATCGGTGCCCTTGCCTTAACCAGGACACCAACACTAACTCATGCCCTCACACTTACGCTAACCCTTAAGCATTGTCGTACCCTAACCTGTACCCTAATCCCTCTCCATTCCCTAACACTAAGCCTAACCTGAAACCTAACCCTGACACTCACCCGAAACTTTACCCTCACCCGTGTCCTACTTTTAACCAGTACATCAACACTAGCCCATGCCCTCTAACGTAGGCTAACCCTAAACAATTGCCGTACCCTAACCTGTACCCTAATCAATCCCCATTCCCTAACCCTAATCCTAACCCAAACCCTTAACGTGACCCTCTTCCGAGGACTTACCCTCACCCGTGCCCTAATCGTAACAAGTACACTAACACTAACAAGTGACCTCACACGTACGCTAAACCTTAAGCGTTGTCGTACCCTAAACTGTGCCCGAATATCTCCCCATTCCCTTACCCTAAACCTCACCCGAATCCTAACCCTGACCGTCACCCGAAGCCTTACCCTCACCCGTGCCCTAATCTTAACCAGGACACCAACACTAACTCGTGCCCTCACACGAACGCTAAACCTTAAGCATTGTCGTACCCTAAATTGTACCCTAATCCCTCCCCATTCCCTAACCCTAACCCTAACGCGATCCCTAAACCTAACCCTCTTCCGATGCCCTACCCTAACCCATGCCCTAAACTTAACCAGTACACAAACACTAACTCTTGCCCTCAAAGGTACGCTAACCCTTATGCGTTGTCGTACCCTATCCTGTACCCTCATCCCTCCCCATTCCCTAACCCTAACCCTAACCAAAACGCTGAACGTGACCCTTTTCCGAGGCCTTACCCTCATCGGTGCCCTTGCCTTAACCAGGACACCAACACTAACTCATGCCCTCACACTTACGCTAACCCTTAAGCATTGTCGTACCCTAACCTGTACCCTAATCCCTCTCCATTCCCTAACACTAAGCCTAACCTGAAACCTAACCCTGACACTCACCCGAAACTTTACCCTCACCCGTGTCCTACTTTTAACCAGTACATCAACACTAGCCCATGCCCTCTAACGTAGGCTAACCCTAAACAATTGCCGTACCCTAACCTGTACCCTAATCAATCCCCATTCCCTAACCCTAATCCTAACCCAAACCCTTAACGTGACCCTCTTCCGAGGACTTACACTCACCCGTGCCCTAATCGTAACAAGTACACTAACACTAACAAGTGACCTCACACGTACGCTAAACCTTAAGCGTTGTCGTACCATAAACTGTGCCCGAATATCTCCCCATTCCCTTACCCTAAACCTCACGCGAATCCTAACCCTGACCCTCACCCGAAGCCTTACACTCACCCGTGCCCTAATCTTAACCAGGACACCAACACTAACTCGTGCCCTCACACGTATGCTAAACCTAAACCGCAGCAGTACCCTATCCTGTACCCTAATCCCTCCCCATTCCCTAACACTAACCCTAACCGAAACCCTGAAAGCGACCCTTTTCCGAGGCCTTACCCTCATCGGTGTCCTTGTCTTAACCAGGAAACCAACACTAACTCGTGCCCTCACACTTACGCTAACCCTTAAGCATTGTCATACCCTAACCTGTACCCTAATCCCTCTCCATTCCCTAACCCTAACCCTAAACCGAATCCTAACCCTGACCCTCACCCGAAGCCTTACACTCACCCGTGCCCTAATCTTAACCAGGACACCAACACTAACTCGTGCCCTCACACGTACGCTAACCCTAAACCACAGCAGTACCCTATCCTGTACTCTAATCCCTCCCCATTCCCTAACACTAACCCTAACCGAAACCCTGAAAGCGACCCTTTCCGAGGTCTTACCCTCATCGGTGCCCTTGTCTTAACCAGGAAACCAACACTAACTCGTGCTCTCACACTTACGCTAACCCTTAAGCATTGTCATACCCTAATCTGTACCCTAATCCCTCTCCATTCCCTAACCCTAACCCTAACCCGAATCTTAACCCTGACCCTCACCCGAAGCCTTACCCTCACCCGTGCCCTAATCTTAACCAGGACACCAACACTAACTCGTGCCCTCACACGAACGCTAAACCTTAAGCGTTGTCGTACCCTAAATTGTACCCTAATCCCTCCCCATTCCCTAACCCTAACCCTAACCCGATCCCTAAACCTGACCCTCTTCCGATGCTCTACCCTAACCCATGCCCTAAACTTAACCAGTACACAAACACTAACTCCTGCCCTCAAACGTACGCTAACCCTTATGCGTTGTGGTACCCTATCCTGTACCCTAATCCCTCCCCATTCCCTAACCCTAACCGAAACGATGAACGTGACTCTTTTCCGAGGCCTTACCCTCATCGGTGCCCTTGCCTTAAACAGGACACCAACACTAACTCGTGCCCTCACACTTACGCTAACCCTTAAGCATTGTCGTACCCTAACCTGTACCCTAATCCCTCTCCATTCCCCAACACTAAGCCTAACCTGAAACCTAACCCTGACACTCACCCGAAACTTTACCCTCACCCGTGTCCTACTTTTAACCAGTACATCAACACTAGCCCATGCCCTCTAACGTAGGCTAACCCTAAACAATTGCCGTACCCTAACCTGTACCCTAATCAATCCCCATTCCCTAACCCTAATCCTAACCCAAACCCTTAACGTGACCCTCTTCCGAGGACTTACCCTCACCCGTGCCCTAATCGTAACAAGTACACTAACACTAACAAGTGACCTCACACGTACGCTAAACCTTAAGCGTTGTCGTACCCTAAACTGTGCCCGAATATCTCCCCATTCCCTTACCCTAAACCTCACCCGAATCCTAACCCTGACCGTCACCCGAAGCCTTACCCTCACCCGTGCCCTAATCTTAACCAGGACACCAACACTAACTCGTGCCCTCACACGTACGCTAACCCTAAACCGCAGCAGTACCCTATCCTGTACCCTAATCCCTCCCCATTCCCTAACACTAACCCTAACCGAAACCCTGAAAGCGACCCTTTTCCGAGGTCTTACCCTCATCGGTGCCCTTGTCTTAACCAGGAAACCAACACTAACTCGTGCTCTCACACTTACGCTAACCCTTAAGCATTGTCATACCCTAATCTGTACCCTAATCCCTCTCCATTCCCTAACCCTAACCCTAACTCGAATCTTAACCCTGACCCTCACCCGAAGCCTTACCCTCACCCGTGCCCTAATCTTAACCAGGACACCAACACTAACTCGTGCCCTCACACGAACGCTAAACCTTAAGCGTTGTCGTACCCTAAATTGTACCCTAATCCCTCCCCATTCCCTAACCCTAACCCTAACCCGATCCCTAAACCTGACTCTCTTCCGATGCCCTACCGTAACCCATGCCCTAAACTTAACCAGTACACAAACACTAACTCCTGCCCTCAAACGTACGCTAACCCTTATGCGTTGTCGTACCCTATCCTGTACCCTAATCCCTGCCCATTCCCAAACCCTAACCGAAACGATGAACGTGACTCTTTTCCGAGGCCTTACCCTCATCGGTGCCCTTGCCTTAACCAGGACACCAACACTAACTCGTGCCCTCACACTTACGCTAACCCTTAAGCATTGTCGTACCCTAACCTGTACCCTAATCCCTCTCCATTCCCGAACACTAAGCCTAACCTGAAACCTAACCCTGACACTCACCCGAAACTTTACCCTCACCCGTGTCCTACTTTTAACCAGTACATCAACACTAGCCCATGCCCTCTAACGTAGGCTAACCCTAAACAATTGCCGTACCCTAACCTGTACCCTAATCAATCCCCATTCCCTAACCCTAATCCTAACCCAAACCCTTAACGTGACCCTCTTCCGAGGACTTACCCTCACCCGTGCCCTAATCGTAACAAGTACACTAACACTAACAAGTGACCTCACACGTACGCTAAACCTTAAGCGTTGTCGTACCATAAACTGTCCCCGAATATCTCCCCATTCCCTTACCCTAAACCTCACCCGAATCCTAACCCTGACCGTCACCCGAGGCCTTACCATCACCCGTGCCCTAATCTTAACCAGGACACCAACACTAACTCGTGCCCTCACACGAACGCTAAACCTTAGGCATTGTCGTACCCTAAATTGTACCCTAATCCCTCCCCATTCCCTAACCCTAACCCTAACGCGATCCCTAAACCTAACCCTCTTCCGATGCCCTACCCTAACCCATGCCCTAAACTTAACCAGTACACAAACACTAACTCTTGCCCTCAAACGTACGCTAACCCTTATGCGTTGTCGTACCCTATCCTGTACCCTCATCCCTCCCCATTCCCTAACCCTAACCCTAACCAAAACGCTGAACGTGACCCTTTTCCGAGGCCTTACCCTCATCGGTGCCCTTGCCTTAACCAGGACACCAACACTAACTCATGCCCTCACACTTACGCTAACCCTTAAGCATTGTCGTACCCTAACCTGTACCCTAATCCCTCTCCATTCCCTAACACTAAGCCTAACCTGAAACCTAACCCTGACACTCACCCGAAACTTTACCCTCACCCGTGTCCTACTTTTAACCAGTACATCAACACTAGCCCATGCCCTCTAACGTAGGCTAACCCTAAACAATTGCCGTACCCTAACCTGTACCCTAATCAATCCCCATTCCCTAACCCTAATCCTAACCCAAACCCTTAACGTGACCCTCTTCCGAGGACTTACCCTCACCCGTGCCCTAATCGTAACAAGTACACTAACACTAACAAGTGACCTCACACGTACGCTAAACCTTAAGCGTTGTCGTACCCTAAACTGTGCCCGAATATCTCCCCATTCCCTTACCCTAAACCTCACCCGAATCCTAACCCTGACCGTCACCCGAAGCCTTACCCTCACCCGTGCCCTAATCTTAACCAGGACACCAACACTAACTCGTGCCCTCACACGAACGCTAAACCTTAAGCATTGTCGTACCCTAAATTGTACCCTAATCCCTCCCCATTCCCTAACCCTAACCCTAACGCGATCCCTAAACCTAACCCTCTTCCGATGCCCTACCCTAACCCATGCCCTAAACTTAACCAGTACACAAACACTAACTCTTGCCCTCAAACGTACGCTAACCCTTATGCGTTGTCGTACCCTATCCTGTACCCTCATCCCTCTCCATTCCCTAACCCTAACCCTAACCAAAACGCTGAACGTGACCCTTTTCTGAGGCCTTACCCTCATCGGTGCCCTTGCCTTAACCAGGACACCAATACTAACTCATGCCCTCACACTTACGCTAACCCTTAAGCATTGTCGTACCCTAACCTGTACCCTAATCCCTCTCCATTCCCTAACACTAAGCCTAACCTGAAACCTAACCCTGACACTCACCCGAAACTTTACCCTCACCCGTGTCCTACTTTTAACCAGTACATCAACACTAGCCCATGCCCTCTAACGTAGGCTAACCCTAAACAATTGCCGTACCCTAACCTGTACCCTAATCAATCCCCATTCCCTAACCCTAATCCTAACCCAAACCCTTAACGTGACCCTCTTCCGAGGACTTACACTCACCCGTGCCCTAATCGTAACAAGTACACTAACACTAACAAGTGACCTCACACGTACGCTAAACCTTAAGCGTTGTCGTACCATAAACTGTGCCCGAATATCTCCCCATTCCCTTACACTAAACCTCACGCGAATCCTAACCCTGACCCTCACCCGAAGCCTTACACTCACCCGTGCCCTAATCTTAACCAGGACACCAACACTAACTCGTGCCCTCACACGTACGCTAACCCTAAACCGCAGCAGTACACTATCCTGTACCCTAATCCCTCCCCATTCCCTAACACTAACCCTAACCGAAACCCTGAAAGCGACCCTTTTCCGAGGCCTTACCCTCATCGGTGTCCTTGTCTTAACCAGGAAACCAACACTAACTCGTGCCCTCACACTTACGCTAACCCTTAAGCATTGTCATACCCTAACCTGTACCCTAATCCCTCTCCATTCCCTAACCCTAACCCTAAACCGAATCTTAACCCTGACCCTCACCCGAAGCCTTACCCTCACCCGTGCCCTAATCTTAACCAGGACACCAACACTAAGTCGTGCCCTCACACGAACGCTAAACCTTAAGCGTTGTCGTACCCTAAATTGTACCCTAATCCCTCCCCATTCCCTAACCCTAACCCTAACCCGATCCCTAAACCTGACCCTCTTCCGATGCCCTACCCTAACCCATGCCCTAAACTTAACCAGTACACAAACACTAACTCCTGCCCTCAAACGTACGCTAACCCTTATGCGTTGTGGTACCCTATCCTGTACCCTAATCCCTCCCCATTCCCTAACCCTAACCGAAACGATGAACGTTACTGTTTTCCGAGGCATTACCCTCATCGGTGCCCTTGCCTTAACCAGGACACCAACACTAACTCGTGCCCTCACACTTACGTTAACCCTTAAGCATTGTCGTACCCTAACCTGTACCCTAATCCCTCTCCATTCCCTAACACTAAGCCTAACCTGAAACCTAACCCTGACACTCACCCGAAACTTTACCCTCACCCGTGTCCTACTTTTAACCAGTACATCAACACTAGCCCATGCCCTCTAACGTAGGCTAACCCTAAACAATTGCCGTACCCTAACCTGTACCCTAATCAATCCCCATTCCCTAACCCTAATCCTAACCCAAACCCTTAACGTGACCCTCTTCCGAGGACTTACCCTCACCCGTGCCCTAATCGTAACAAGTACACTAACACTAACAAGTGACCTCACACGTACGCTAAACCTTAAGCGTTGTCGTACCCTAAACTGTGCCCGAATATCTCCCCATTCCCTTACCCTAAACCTCACCCGAATCCTAACCCTGACCGTCACCCGAGGCCTTACCCTCACCCGTGCCCTAATCTTAACCAGGACACCAACACTAACTCGTGCCCTCACACGAACGCTAAACCTTAGGCATTGTCGTACCCTAAATTGTACCCTAATCCCTCCCCATTCCCTAACCCTAACCCTAACGCGATCCCTAAACCTAACCCTCTTCCGATGCCCTACCCTAACCCATGCCCTAAACTTAACCAGTACACAAACACTAACCCTTGCCCTCAAACGTACGCTAACCCTTATGCGTTGTCGTACCCTATCCTGTACCCTCATCCCTTCCCATTCCCTAACCCTAACCCTAACCAAAACGCTGAACGTGACCCTTTTCCGAGGCCTTACCCTCATCGGTGCCCTTGCCTTAACCAGGACACCAACACTAACTCATGCCCTCACACTTACGCTAACCCTTAAGCATTGTCGTACCCTAACCTGTACCCTAATCCCTCTCCATTCCCTAACACTAAGCCTAACCTGAAACCTAACCCTGACACTCACCCGAAACTTTACCCTCACCCGTGTCCTACTTTTAACCAGTACATCAACACTAGCCCATGCCCTCTAACGTAGGCTAACCCTAAACAATTGCCGTACCCTAACCTGTACCCTAATCAATCCCCATTCCCTAACCCTAATCCTAACCCAAACCCTTAACGTGACCCTCTTCCGAGGACTTACCCTCACCCGTGCCCTAATCGTAACAAGTACACTAACACTAACAAGTGACCTCACACGTACGCTAAACCTTAAGCGTTGTCGTACCCTAAACTGTGCCCGAATATCTCCCCATTCCCTTACCCTAAACCTCACCCGAATCCTAACCCTGACCGTCACCCGAAGCCTTACCCTCACCCGTGCCCTAATCTTAACCAGGACACCAACACTAACTCGTGCCCTCACACGAACGCTAAACCTTAAGCATTGTCGTACCCTAAATTGTACCCTAATCCCTCCCCATTCCCTAACCCTAACCCTAACGCGATCCCTAAACCTAACCCTCTTCCGATGCCCTACCCTAACCTATGCCCTAAACTTAACCAGTACACAAACACTAATTCTTGCCCTCAAACGTACGCTAACCCTTATGCGTTGTCGTACCCTATCCTGTACCCTCATCCCACCCCATTCCCTAACCCTAACCCTAACCAAAACGCTGAACGTGACCCTTTTCCGAGGCCTTACCCTCATCGGTGCCCTTGCCTTAACCAGGACACCAACACTAACTCATGCCCTCACACTTACGCTAACCCTTAAGCATTGTCGTACCCTAACCTGTACCCTAATCCCTCTCCATTCCCTAACACTAAGCCTAACCTGAAACCTAACCCTGACACTCACCCGAAACTTTACCCTCACCCGTGTCCTACTTTTAACCAGTACATCAACACTAGCCCATGCCCTCTAACGTAGGCTAACCCTAAACAATTGCCGTACCCTAACCTGTACCCTAATCAATCCCCATTCCCTAACCCTAATCCTAACCCAAACCCTTAACGTGACCCTCTTCCGAGGACTTACACTCACCCGTGCCCTAATCGTAACAAGTACACTAACACTAACAAGTGACCTCACATGTACGCTAAACCTTAAGCGTTGTCGTACCCTAAACTGTGCCTGAATATCTCCCCATTCCCTTACCCTAAACCTCACGCGAATCCTAACCCTGACCCTCACCCGAAGCCTTACACTCACCCGTGCCCTAATCTTAACCAGGACACCAACACTAACTCGTGCCCTCACACGTACGCTAACCCTAAACCGCAGCAGTACCCTATCCTGTACCCTAATCCCTCCCCATTCCCTAACACTAACCCTAACCGAAACCCTGAAAGCGACCCTTTTCCGAGGCCTTACCCTCATCGGTGTCCTTGTCTTAACCAGGAAACCAACACTAACTCGTGCCCTCACACTTACGCTAACCCTTAAGCATTGTCATACCCTAACCTGTACCCTAATCCCTCTCCATTCCCTAACCCTAACCCTAAACCGAATCTTAACCCTGACCCTCACCCGAAGCCTTACCCTTACCCGTGCCCTAATCTTAACCAGGACACCAACACTAACTCGTGCCCTCACACGAACGCTAAACCTTAAGCGTTGTCGTACCCTAAATTGTACCCTAATCCCTCCCCATTCCCTAACCCTAACCCTAACCCGATCCCTAAACCTGACCCTCTTCCGATGCCCTACCCTAACCCATGCCCTAAACTTAACCAGTACACAAACACTAACTCCTGCCCTCAAACGTACGCTAACCCTTATGCGTTGTGGTACCCTATCCTGTACCCTAATCCCTCCCCATTCCCTAACCCTAACCGAAACGATGAACGTTACTCTTTTCCGAGGCATTACCCTCATCGGTGCCCTTGCCTTAACCAGGACACCAACACTAACTCGTGCCCTCACACTTACGTTAACCCTTAAGCATTGTCGTACCCTAACCTGTACCCTAATCCCTCTCCATTCCCTAACACTAAGCCTAACCTGAAACCTAACCCTGACACTCACCCGAAACTTTACCCTCACCCGTGTCCTACTTTTAACCAGTACATCAACACTAGCCCATGCCCTCTAACGTAGGCTAACCCTAAACAATTGCCGTACCCTAACCTGTACCCTAATCAATCCCCATTCCCTAACCCTAATCCTAACCCAAACCCTTAACGTGACCCTCTTCCGAGGACTTACCCTCACCCGTGCCCTAATCGTAACAAGTACACTAACACTACCAAGTGACCTCACACGTACGCTAAACCTTAAGCGTTGTCGTACCCTAAACTGTGCCCGAATATCTCCCCATTCCCTTACCCTAAACCTCACCCGAATCCTAACCCTGACCGTCACCCGAAGCCTTACCCTCACCCGTGCCCTAATCTTAACCAGGACACCAACACTAACTCGTGCCCTCACACGTACGCTAACCCTAAACCGCAGCAGTACCCTATCCTGTACCCTAATCCCTCCCCATTCCCTAACACTAACCCTAACCGAAACCCTGAAAGCGACCCTTTTCCGAGGTCTTACCCTCATCGGTGCCCTTGTCTTAACCAGGAAACCAACACTAACTCGTGCTCTCACACTTACGCTAACCCTTAAGCATTGTCATACCCTAATCTGTACCCTAATCCCTCTCCATTCCCTAACCCTAACCCTAACCCGAATCTTAACCCTGACCCTCACCCGAAGCCTTACCCTCACCCGTGCCCTAATCTTAACCAGGACACCAACACTAACTCGTGCCCTCACACGAACGCTAAACCTTAAGAGTTGTCGTACCCTAAATTGTACCCTAATCCCTCCCCATTCCCTAACCCTAACCCTAACCCGATCCCTAAACCTGACCCTCTTCCGATGCCCTACCGTAACCCATGCCCTAAACTTAACCAGTACACAAACACTAACTCTTGCCCTCAAACGTACGCTAACCCTTATGCGTTGTCGTACCCTATCCTGTAAACTCATCCCTCCCCATTCCCTAACCCTAACCCTAACCAAAACGCTGAACGTGACCCTTTTCCGAGGCCTTACCCTCATCGGTGCCCTTGCCTTAACCAGGACACCAACACTAACTCATGCCCTCACACTTACGCTAACCCTTAAGCATTGTCGTACCCTAACCTGTACCCTAATCCCTCTCCATTCCCTAACACTAAGCCTAACCTGAAACCTAACCCTGACACTCACCCGAAACTTTACCCTCACCCGTGTCCTACTTTTAACCAGTACATCAACACTAGCCCATGCCCTCTAACGTAGGCTAACCCTAAACAATTGCCGTACCCTAACCTGTACCCTAATCAATCCCCATTCCCTAACCCTAATCCTAACCCAAACCCTTAACGTGACCCTCTTCCGAGGACTTACCCTCACCCGTGCCCTAATCGTAACAAGTACACTAACACTAACAAGTGACCTCACACGTACGCTAAACCTTAAGCGTTGTCGTACCCTAAACTGTGCCCGAATATCTCCCCATTCCCTTACCCTAAACCTCACCCGAATCCTAACCCTGACCGTCACCCGAAGCCTTACCCTCATCCGTGCCCTAATCTTAACCAGGACACCAACACTAACTCGTGCCCTCACACGTACGCTAACCCTAAACCGCAGCAGTACCCTATCCTGTACCCTAATCCCTCCCCATTCCCTAACACTAACCCTAACCGAAACCCTGAAAGCGACCCTTTCCGAGGCCTTACCCTCATCGGTGCCCTTGTCTTAACCAGGAAACCAACACTAACTCGTGCCCTCACACTTACGCTAACCCTTAAGCATTGTCATACCCTAACCTGTACCCTAATCCCTCTCCATTCCCTAACCCTAACCCTAACCCGAATCTTAACCCTGACCCTCACCCGAAGCCTTACCCTCACCCGTGCCCTAATCTTAACCAGGACACCAACACTAACTCGTGCCCTCACACGAACGCTAAACCTTAAGCGTTGTCGTACCCTAAATTGTACCCTAATCCCTCCCCATTCCCTAACCCTAACCCTAACCCGAACCCTAAACCTGACCCTCTTCCGATGCCCTACCCTAACCCATGCCCTAAACTTAACCAGTACACAAGCACTAACCCCTGCCCTCAAACGTACGCTAACCCTTATGCGTTGTGGTACCGTATCCTGTACCCTAATCCCTCCCCATTCCCTAACCCTAACCGAAACGATGAACGTGACTCTTTTCCGAGGCCTTACCCTCATCGGTGCCCTTGCCTTAACCAGGACACCAACACTAACTCGTGCCCTCACACTTACGCTAACCCTTAAGCATTGTCGTCCCCTAACCTGTACCCTAATCCCTCTCCATTCCCTAACACTAAGCCTAACCTGAAACCTAACCCTGACACTCACCCGAAACTTTACCCTCACCCGTGTCGTACTTTTAACCAGTACATCAACACTAGCCCATGCCCTCTAACGTAGGCTAACCCTAAACAATTGCCGTACCCTAACCTTTACCCTAATCAATCCCCATTCCCTAACCCTAATCCTAACCCAAACCCTTAACGTGACCCTCTTCCGAGGACTTACCCTCACCCGTGCCCTAATCGTAAGAAGTACACTAACACTAACAAGTGACCTCACACGTACGCTAAACCTTAAGCGTTGTCGTACCCTAAACTGTGCCCGAATATCTCCCCATTCCCTTACCCTAAACCTCACCCGAATCCTAACCCTGACCGTCACCCGAAGCCTTACCCTCACCCGTGCCCTAATCTTAACCAGGACACCAACACTAACTCGTGCCCTCACACGAACGCTAAACCTTAAGCGTTGTCGTACCCTAAATTGTACCCTAATCCTTCCCCATTCCCTAACCCTAACCCTAACCCGATCCCTAAACCTAACCCTCTTCCGATGCCCTACCCTAACCCATGCCCGAAACTTAACCAGTACACAAACACTAACTCTTGCCCTCAAACGTACGCTAACCCTTATGCGTTGTCGTACCCTATCCTGTACCCTCATCCCTCCCCATTCCCTAACCCTAACCCTAACCAAAACGCTGAACGTGACCCTTTTCCGAGGCCTTACCCTCATCGGTGACCTTGCCTTAACCAGGACACCAACACTAACTCGTGCCCTCACACTTACGCTAACCCTTAAGCATTGTCGTACCCTAACCTGTACCCTAATCCCTCTCCATTCCCTAACACTAAGCCTAACCTGAAACCTAACCCTGACACTCACCCGAAACTTTACCCTCACCCGTGTCCTAATTTTAACCAGTACATCAACACTAGCCCATGCCCTCTAACGAAGCCTAACCCTAAACAATTGCCGTACCCTAACCTGTACCCTAATCAATCCCCATTCCCTAACCCTAATCCTAACCCAAACCCTTAACGTGACCCTCTTCCGAGGACTTACCCACACCCGTGCCCTAATCGTAACAAGTACACTAACACTAAAAAGTGACCTCACATGTACGCTAAACCTTAAGCGTTGTCGTACCCTAAACTGTGCCCGAATATCTCCCCATTCCCTTACACTAAACCTCACGCGAATCCTAACCCTGACCCTCACCCGAAGCCTTACACTCACCCTTGCCCTAATCTTAACCAGGACCCGAACACTAGCTCGTGCCCTCACACGTACGCTAACCCTAAACCGCAGCAGTACCCTATCCTGTACCCTAATCCCTCCCCATTCCCTAACACTAACCCTAACCGAAACCCTGAAAGCGACCCTTTTCCGAGGCCTTACCCTCATCGGTGCCCTTGTCTTAACCAGGAAACCAACACTAACTCGTGCCCTCACACTTACGCTAACCCTTAAGCATTGTCATACCCTAACCTGTACCCTAATCCCTCTCCATTCCCTAACCCTAACCCTAACCCGAATCTTAACCCTGACCCTCACCCGAAGCCTTACCCTCACCCGTGCCCTAATCTTAACCAGGACACCAACACTAACTCGTGCCCTCACACGAACGCTAAACCTTAAGCGTTGTCGTACCCTAAATTGTACCCTAATCCCTCCCCATTCCCTAACCCTAACCCTAACCCGATCCCTAAACCTAACCCTCTTCCGATGCCCTACACTAACCCATGCCCTAAACTTAACCAGTACACAAACACTAACTCTTGCCCTCAAACGTACGCTAACCCTTATGCGTTGTCGTACCCTATCCTGTACCCTAATCCCTCCCCATTCCCTAACCCTAACCCTAACCAAAACGCTGAACGTGACCCTTTTAGGAGGCCTTACCCTCATCGGTGCCCTTGCCTTAACCAGGACACCAACACTAACTCGTGCCCTCACACTTACGCTAACCCTTAAGCATTGTCGTACCCTAACCTGTACCCTAATCCCTCTCCATTCCCTAACACTAAGCCTAACCTGAAACCTAACCCTGACACTCACCCGAAACTTTACCCTCACCCGTGTCCTAATTTTAACCAGTACATCAACACTAGCCCATGCCCTCTAACGTAGGCTAACCCTAAACAATTGCCGTACCCTAACCTGTACCCTAATCAATCCCCATTCCCTAACCCTAATCCTAACAAAAACCCTTAACGTGACCCTCTTCCGAGCACTTACCCTCACCCGTGCCCTAATCTTAACCAGGACACCAACACTAACTCGTGCCCTCACACGAACGCTAAACTTTAAGCATTGTCGTACCCTAAATTGTACCCTAATCCTTCCCCATTCCCTAACCCTAACCCTAACCCGATCCCTAAACCTGACCCTCTTCCGATGCCCTACCCTAACCCATGCCCTAAACTTAACCAGTACACAAACACTAACTCCTGCCCTCAAACGTACGCTAACCCTTATGCGTTGTGGTACCCTATCCTGTACCCTAATCCCTCCCCATTCCCTAACCCTAACCAAAACGCTGAACGTGACCCTTTTCCGAGGCCTTACCCTCATCGGTGCCCTTGCCTTAACCAGGACACCAACACTAACTCATGCCCTCACACTTACGCTAACCCTTAAGCATTGTCGTACCCTAACCTGTATCCTAATCCCTCTCCATTCCCTAACACTAAGCCTAACCTGAAACCTAACCCTGACACTCACCCGAAACTTTAGCCTCACCCGTGTCCTAATTTTAACCAGTACATCAACACTAGCCCATGCCCTCTAACGTAGGCTAACCCTAAACAATTGCCGTACCCTAACCTGTACCCTAATCAATACCCATTCCCTAACCCTAATCCTAACCCAAACCCTTAACGTGACCCTCTTCCGAGGACTTACCCTCACCCGTGCCCTAATCGTAACAAGTACACTAACACTAACAAGTGACCTCACATGTACTCTAAAAATTAAGCGTTGTCGTACCCTAAACTGTGCCCGAATAGCTCCCCATTCCCTTACCCTAAACCTCACGCGAATCCTAACCCTGACCCTCACCCGAAGCCTTACACTCACCCGTGCCCTAATCTTAACCAGGACACCAACACTAACTCGTGCCCTCACACGTACGCTAACCCTAAACCGCAGCAGTACCCTATCCTGTACCCTAATCCCTCCCCATTCCCTAACACTAACCCTAACCGAAACCCTGAAAGCGACCCTTTTCCGAGGCCTTACCCTCATCGGTGCCCTTGTCTTAACCAGGAAACCAACACTAACTCGTGCCCTCACACTTACGCTAACCCTTAAGCATTGTCATACCCTAACCTGTACCCTAATCCCTCTCCATTCCCTAACCCTAACCCTAAGCCGAATCTTAACCCTGACCCTCACCCGAAGCCTTACCCTCACCCGTGCCCTAATCTTAACCAGGACACCAACACTAACTCGTGCCCTCACACGAACGCTAAACCTTAAGCGTTGTCGTACCCTAAATTGTACCCTAATCCCTCCCCATTCCCTAACCCTAACCCTAACCCGATCCCTAAACCTGACCCTCTTCCGATGCCCTATCCTAACCCATGCTCTAAACTTAACCAGTACACAAACACTAACTCCTGCCCTCAAAGGTACGCTAACCCTTATGCGTTGTGGTACCCTATCCTGTACCCTAATCCCTCCCCATTCCCTAACCCTAACCGAAACGATGAACGTGACTCTTTTCCGAGGCCTTACCCTCATCGGTGCCCTTGCCTTAACCAGGACACCAACACTAACTCGTGCCCTCACACTTACGCTAACCCTTAAGCATTGTCGTACCCTAACCTGTACCCTAATCCCTCTCCATTCCCTAACACTAAGCCTAACCTGAAACCTAACCCTGACACTCACCCGAAACTTTACCCTCACCCGTGTCCTACTTTTAACCAGTACATCAACACTAGCCCATGTCCTCTAACGTAGGCTAACCCTAAACAATTGCCGTACCCTAACCTGTACCCTAATCAATCCCCATTCCCTAACCCTAATCCTAACCCAAACCCTTAACGTGACCCTCTTCCGAGGACTTACCCTCACCCGTGCCCTACTCGTAACAAGTACACTAACACTAACAAGTGACCTCACACTTACGCTAAACCTTAAGCGTTGTCGTACCCTAAACTGTGCCCGAATATCTCCCCATTCCCTTACCCTAAACCTCACCCGAATCCTAACCCTGACCGTCACCCGAAGCCTTACGCTCACCCGTGCCCTAATATTAACCAGGACACCAACACTAACTCGTGCCCTCACACGAACGCTAAACCTTAAGCGTTGTCGTACCCTAAATTGTACCCTAATCCCTCCCAATTCCCTAACCCTAACCCTAACCCGATCCCTAAACCTAACCCTCTTCCGATGCCCTACCCTAACCCATGCCCTAAACTTAACCAGTACACAAACACTAACTCTTGCCCTCAAACGTACGCTAACCCTTATGCGTTGTCGTACCCTATTCTGTGCCCTAATCCCTCCCCATTCCCTAACCCTAACCCTAACCAAAACGCTGAACGTGACCCTTTTCCGAGGCCTTACCCTCATCGATGCCCTTGACTTAACCAGGACACCAACACTAACTCGTGCCCTCACACTTACGCTAACCCTTAAGCATTGTCGTACCCTAACCTGTACCCTAATCCCTCTCCATTCCCTAACACTAAGCCTAACCTGAAACCTAACCCTGACACTCACCCGAAACTTTACCCTCACCCGTGTCCTACTTTTAACCAGTACATCAACACTAGACCATGCCCTCTAACGTAGGCTAACCCTAAACAATTGCCGTACCCTAACCTGTACCCTAATCAATCCCCATTCCCTAACCCTAATCCTAACCCAAACCCTTAACGTGACCCTCTTCCGAGGACTTACCCTCACCCGTGCCCTAATCGTAACAAGTACACTAACACTAACAAGTGACCTCACATGTACGCTAAACCTTAAGCGTTGTCGTACCCTAAACTGTGCCCGAATAGCTCCCCATTCCCTTACCCTAAACCTCACGCGAATCCTAACCCTGACCCTCACCCGAAGCCTTACACTCACCCGTGGCCTAATCTTAACCAGGACACCAACACTAACTCGTGCCCTCACACGTACGCTAACCCTAAACCGCAGCAGTACCCTATCCTGTACCCTAATCCCTCCCCATTCCCTAACACTAACCCTAACCGAAACCCTGAAAGCGACCCTTTTCCGAGGCCTTACCCCCATCGGTGCCCTTGTCTTAACCAGGAAACCAACACTAACTCGTGCCCTCACACTTACGCTAACCCTTAAGCATTGTCATACCCTAACCTGTACCCTAATCCCTCTCCATTCCCTAACCCTAACCATAACCCGAATCTTAACCCTGACCCTCACCCGAAGCCTTACCCTCACCCGTGCCCTAATCTTAACCAGGACACCAACACTAACTCGTGCCCTCACACGAACGCTAAACCTTAAACGTTGTCGTACCCTATCCTGTACCCTAATCCCTCCCCATTCCCTAACCCTAACCAAAACGCTGAACGTGACCCTTTTCCGAGGCCTTACCCTCATCGGTGCCCTTGCCTTAACCAGGACACCAACACTAACTCATGCCCTCACACTTACGCTAACCCTTAAGCATTGTCGTACCCTAACCTGTACCCTAATCCCTCTCCATTCCCTAACACTAAGCCTAACCTGAAACCTAACCCTGACACTCACCCGAAACTTTAGCCTCACCCGTGTCCTAATTTTAACCAGTACATCAACACTAGCCCATGCCCTCTAACGTAGGCTAACCCTAAACAATTGCCGTACCCTAACCTGTACCCTAATCAATCCCCATTCCCTAACCCTAATCCTAACCCAAACCCTTAACGTGACCCTCTTCCGAGGACTTACCCTCACCCGTGCCCTAATCGTAACAAGTACACTAACACTAACAAGTGACCTCACATGTACGCTAAACCTTAAGCGTTGTCGTACCCTAAACTGTGCCCGAATAGCTCCCCATTCCCTTACACTAAACCTCACGCGAATCCTAACCCTGACCCTCACCCGAAGCCTTACACTCACCCGTGCCCTAATCTTAACCAGGACACCAACACTAACTCGTGCCCTCACACGTACGCTAACCCTAAACCGCAGCAGTACCCTATCCTGTACCCTAATCCCTCCCCATTCCCTAACACTAACCCTAACCGAAACCCTGAAAGCGAACCTTTTCCGAGGCCTTACTCTCATCGGTGCCCTTGTCTTAACCAGGAAACCAACACTAACTCGTGCCCTCACACTTACGCTAACCCTTAAGCATTGTCATACCCTAACCTGTACCCTAATCCCTCTCCATTCCCTAACCCTAACCCTAACCCGAATCTTAACCCTGACCCTCACCCGAAGCCTTACCCTCACCCGTGCCCTAATCTTAACCAGGACACCAACACTAACTCGTGCCCTCACACGAACGCTAAACCTTAAGCGTTGTCGTACCCTATCCTGTACCCTAATCCCTCCCCATTCCCTAACCCTAACCAAAACGCTGAACGTGACCCTTTTCCGAGGCCTTACCCTCATCGGTGCCCTTGCCTTAACCAGGACACCAACACTAACTCATGCCCTCACACTTACGCTAACCCTTAAGCATTGTCGTACCCTAACCTGTACCCTAATCCCTCTCCATTCCCTAACACTAAGCGTAACCTGAAACCTAACCCTGACACTCACCCGAAACTTTAGCCTCACCCGTGTCCTAATTTTAACCAGTACATCAACACTAGCCCATGCCCTCTAACGTAGGCTAACCCTAAACAATTGCCGTACCCTAACCTGTACCCTAATCAATCCCCATTCCCTAACCCTAATCCTAACCCAAACCCTTAACGTGACCCTCTTCCGAGGACTTACCCTCACCCGTGCCCTAATCGTAACAAGTACACTAACACTAACAAGTGACCTCACACGTACGCTAAACCTTAAGCGTTGTCGTACCCTAAACTGTGCCCGAATAGCTCCCCATTCCCTTACACTAAACCTCACGCGAATCCTAACCCTGACCCTCACCCGAAGCCTTACACTCACCCGTGCCCTAATCTTAACCAGGACACCAACACTAACTCGTGCCCTCACACGTACGCTAACCCTAAACCGCAGCAGTACCCTATCCTGTACCCTAATCCCTCCCCATTCCCTAACACTAACCCTAACCGAAACCCTGAAAGCGACCCTTTTCCGAGGCCTTACCCTCATCGGTGCCCTTGTCTTAACCAGGAAACCAACACTAACTCGTGCCCTCACACTTACGCTAACCCTTAAGCATTGTCATACCCTAACCTGTACCCTAATCCCTCTCCATTCCCTAACCCTAACCCTAACCCGATTCTTAACCCTGACCCTCACCCGAAGCCTTACCCTCACCCGTGCCCTAATCTTAACCAGGACACCAACACTAACTCGTGCCCTCACACGAACGCTAAACCTTAAGCGTTGTCGTACCCTAAATTGTACCCTAATCCCTCCCCATTCCCTAACCCTAACCCTAACCCGATCCCTAAACCTGACCCTCTTCCGATGCCCTATCCTAACCCATGCCCTAAACTTAACCAGTACACAAACACTAACTCCTGCCCTCAAACGTACGCTAACCCTTATGCGTTGTGGTACCTTATCCTGTACCCTAATCCCTCCCCATTCCCTAACCCTAACCGAAACGATGAACGTGACTCTTTTCCGAGGCCTTACCCTCATCGGTGCCCTTGCCTTAACCAGGACACCAACACTAACTTGTGCCCTCACACTTACGCTAACCCTTAAGCATTGTCGTACCCTAACCTGTACCCTAATCCCTCTCCATTCCTTAACACTAAGCCTAACCTGAAACCTAAACCTGACACTCACCCGAAACTTTACCCTCACCCGTGTCCTACTTTTAACCAGTACATCAACACTAGCCCATGCCCTCTAACGTAGGCTAACCCTAAACAATTGCCGTACCCTAACCTGTACCCTAATCAATCCCCATTCCCTAACCCTAATCCTAACCCAAACCCTTAACGTGACCCTCTTCCGAGGACTTACCCTCACCCGTGCCCTAATCGTAACAAGTACACTAACACTAACAAGTGACCTCACACGTACGCTAAACCTTAAGCGTTGTCGTACCCTAAACTGTGCCCGAATATCTCCCCATTCCCTTACCCTAAACCTCACCCGAATCCTAACCCTGACCGTCACCCGAAGCCTTACGCTCACCCGTTCCCTAATCTTAACCAGGACACCAACACTAACTCGTGCCCTCACACGAACGCTAAACCTTAAGCGTTGTCGTACCCTAAATTGTACCCTAATCCCTCCCAATTCCCTAACCCTAACCCTAACCCGATCCCTAAACCTAACCCTCTTCCGATGCCCTACCCTAACCCATGCCCTTAATTTAACCAGTACACAAACACTAACTCTTGCCCTCAAACGTATGCTAACCCTTATGCGTTGTCGTACCCTATCCTGTACCCTAATCCCTCCCCATTCCCTAACCCTAACCCTAACCAAAACGATGAACGTGACCCTTTTCCGAGGCCTTACCCTCATCGGTGCACTTGCCTTAACAAGGACACCAACACTAACTCGTGCCCTCACACTTACGCTAACCCTTAAGCATTGTCGTACCCTAACCTGTGCCCTAATCCCTCTCCATTCCCTAACACTAAGCCTAACCTGAAACCTAACCCTGACACTCACCCGAAACTTTACCCTCACCCGTGTCCTACTTTTAACCAGTACATCAACACTAGCCCATGCCCTCTAACGTAGGCTAACCCTAAACAATTGCCGTACCCTAACCTGTACCCTAATCAATCCCCATTCCCTAACCCTAATCCTAACCCAAACCCTTAACGTGACCCTCTTCCGAGGACTTACCCTCACCCGTGCCCTAATCGTAACAAGTACACTAACACTAACAAGTGACCTCACATGTACGCTAAACCTTAAGCGTTGTCTTACCCTAAACTGTGCCCGAATATCTCCCCATTCCCTTACCCTAACCCTCACGCGAATCTTAACCCAGACCCTCACCCAAAGCCTTACACTCACCCGTGCCCTAATCTTAACCAGGACACCAACACTAACTCGTGCCCTCACACGAACGCTAAACCTTAAGCGTTGTCGTACCTTAAATTGTACCCTAATCCCTCCCAATTCCCTAACCCTAACCCTAACCCGATCCCTAAACCTAACCCTCTTCCGATGCCCTACCCTAACCCATGCCCTAAACTTAACCAGTACACAAACACTAACTCTTGCCCTCAAACGTATGCTAACCCTTATGCGTTGTCGTACCCTATCCTGTACCCTAATCCCTCCCCATTCCCTAACCCTAACCCTAACCAATACGATGAACGTGACCCTTTTCCGAGGCCTTACCCTCATCGGTGCACTTGCCTTAACAAGGACACCAACACTAACTCGTGCCCTCACACTTACGCTAACCCTTAAGCATTGTCGTACCCTAACATGTGCCCTAATCCCTCTCCATTCCCTAACACTAAGCCTAACCTGAAACCTAACCCTGACACTCACCCGAAACTTTACCCTCACCCGTGTCCTACTTTTAACCAGTACATCAACACTAGCCCATGCCCTCTAACGTAGGCTAACCCTAAACAATTGCCGTACCCTAACCTGTACCCTAATCAATCCCCATTCCCTAACCCTAATCCTAACCCAAACCCTTAACGTGACCCTCTTCCGAGGACTTACACTCACCCGTGCCCTAATCGTAACAAGTACACTAACACTAACAAGTGACCTCACATGTACGCTAAACCTTAAGCGTTGTCTTACCCTAAACTGTGCCCGAATATCTCCCCATTCCCTTACCCTAAACCTCACGCGAATCTTAACCCAGACCCTCACCCAAAGCCTTACACTCACCCGTGCCCTAATCTTAACCAGGACACCAACACTAACTAGTGCCCTCACACGTACGCTAACCCTAAACCTCAGCAGTACCCTATCCTGTACCCTAATCCCTCCCCATTCCCTAACACTAACCCTAACCGAAACCTTGAAAGCGACCCTTTTCCGAGGCCTTACCCTCATCGGTGCCCTTGTCTTAACCAGGAAACCAACACTAACTCGTGCCCTCACACTTACGCTAACCCTTAAGCATTGTCATACCCTAACCTCTACCCTAATCCCTCTCCATTCCCTAACCCTAACCCTAACCCGAATCTTAACCCTGACCCTCACCCGAAGCCTTACACTCACCCGTGCCCTAATCTTAACCAGGACACCAACACTAACTCGTGCCCTCACACGAACGCTAAACCTTAAGCGTTGTCGTACCCTAAATTGTAACCTAATCCCTCCCCATTCCCTAACCCTAACCCTAACCCGATCCCTAAACCTGACCCTCTTCCGATGCCCTACCCTAACCCATGCCCTAAACTTAACCAGTACACAAACACTAACTCCTGCCCTCAAACGTACGCTAACCCTTATGCGTTGTGGTACCCTATCCTGTACCCTAATCCCTCCCCATTCCCTAACCCTAACCGAAACGATGAACGTGACTCTTTTCCGAGGCCTTACCCTCATCGGTGCCCTTGCCTTAACCAGGACACCAACACTAACTCGTGCCCTCACACTTACGCTAACCCTTAAGCATTGTCGTACCCTAACCTGTACCCTAATCCCTCTCCATTCCCTAACACTAAGCCTAACCTGAAACCTAACCCTGACACTCACACGAAACTTTACCCTCACCCGTGCCCTACTTTTAACCAGTACATCAACACTAGCCCATGCCCTCTAACGTAGGCTAACCCTAAACAATTGCCGTACCCTAACCTGTACCCTAATCAATCCCCATTCCCTAACCCTAATCCTAACCCAAACCCTTAACGTGACCCTCTTCCGAGGACTTACCCTCACCCGTGCCCTAATCGTAACAAGTACACTAACACTAACAAGTGACCTCACATGTACGCTAAACCTTAAGCGTTGTCGTACCCTAAACTGTGCCCGAATAGCTCCCCATTCCCTTACACTAAACCTCACGCGAATCCTAACCCTGACCCTCACCCGAAGCCTTACACTCACCCGTGCCCTAATCTTAACCAGGACACCAACACTAACTCGTGCCCTCACACGTACGCTAACCCTAAACCGCAGCAGTACCCTATCCTGTACCCTAATCCCTCCCCATTCCCTAACACTAACCCTAACCGAAACCCTGAAAGCGAACCTTTTCCGAGGCCTTACTCTCATCGGTGCCCTTGTCTTAACCAGGAAACCAACACTAACTCGTGCCCTCACACTTACGCTAACCCTTAAGCATTGTCATACCCTAACCTGTACCCTAATCCCTCTCCATTCCCTAACCCTAACCCTAACCCGAATCTTAACCCTGACCCTCACCCGAAGCCTTACCCTCACCCGTGCCCTAATCTTAACCAGGACACCAACACTAACTCGTGCCCTCACACGAACGCTAAACCTTAAGCGTTGTCGTACCCTATCCTGTACCCTAATCCCTCCCCATTCCCTAACCCTAACCAAAACGCTGAACGTGACCCTTTTCCGAGGCCTTACCCTCATCGGTGCCCTTGCCTTAACCAGGACACCAACACTAACTCATGCCCTCACACTTACGCTAACCCTTAAGCATTGTCGTACCCTAACCTGTACCCTAATCCCTCTCCATTCCCTAACACTAAGCGTAACCTGAAACCTAACCCTGACACTCACCCGAAACTTTAGCCTCACCCGTGTCCTAATTTTAACCAGTACATCAACACTAGCCCATGCCCTCTAACGTAGGCTAACCCTAAACAATTGCCGTACCCTAACCTGTACCCTAATCAATCCCCATTCCCTAACCCTAATCCTAACCCAAACCCTTAACGTGACCCTCTTCCGAGGACTTACCCTCACCCGTGCCCTAATCGTAACAAGTACACTAACACTAACAAGTGACCTCACACGTACGCTAAACCTTAAGCGTTGTCGTACCCTAAACTGTGCCCGAATAGCTCCCCATTCCCTTACACTAAACCTCACGCGAATCCTAACCCTGACCCTCACCCGAAGCCTTACACTCACCCGTGCCCTAATCTTAACCAGGACACCAACACTAACTCGTGCCCTCACACGTACGCTAACCCTAAACCGCAGCAGTACCCTATCCTGTACCCTAATCCCTCCCCATTCCCTAACACTAACCCTAACCGAAACCCTGAAAGCGACCCTTTTCCGAGGCCTTACCCTCATCGGTGCCCTTGTCTTAACCAGGAAACCAACACTAACTCGTGCCCTCACACTTACGCTAACCCTTAAGCATTGTCATACCCTAACCTGTACCCTAATCCCTCTCCATTCCCTAACCCTAACCCTAACCCGATTCTTAACCCTGACCCTCACCCGAAGCCTTACCCTCACCCGTGCCCTAATCTTAACCAGGACACCAACACTAACTCGTGCCCTCACACGAACGCTAAACCTTAAGCGTTGTCGTACCCTAAATTGTACCCTAATCCCTCCCCATTCCCTAACCCTAACCCTAACCCGATCCCTAAACCTGACCCTCTTCCGATGCCCTATCCTAACCCATGCCCTAAACTTAACCAGTACACAAACACTAACTCCTGCCCTCAAACGTACGCTAACCCTTATGCGTTGTGGTACCTTATCCTGTACCCTAATCCCTCCCCATTCCCTAACCCTAACCGAAACGATGAACGTGACTCTTTTCCGAGGCCTTACCCTCATCGGTGCCCTTGCCTTAACCAGGACACCAACACTAACTTGTGCCCTCACACTTACGCTAACCCTTAAGCATTGTCGTACCCTAACCTGTACCCTAATCCCTCTCCATTCCTTAACACTAAGCCTAACCTGAAACCTAAACCTGACACTCACCCGAAACTTTACCCTCACCCGTGTCCTACTTTTAACCAGTACATCAACACTAGCCCATGCCCTCTAACGTAGGCTAACCCTAAACAATTGCCGTACCCTAACCTGTACCCTAATCAATCCCCATTCCCTAACCCTAATCCTAACCCAAACCCTTAACGTGACCCTCTTCCGAGGACTTACCCTCACCCGTGCCCTAATCGTAACAAGTACACTAACACTAACAAGTGACCTCACACGTACGCTAAACCTTAAGCGTTGTCGTACCCTAAACTGTGCCCGAATATCTCCCCATTCCCTTACCCTAAACCTCACCCGAATCCTAACCCTGACCGTCACCCGAAGCCTTACGCTCACCCGTTCCCTAATCTTAACCAGGACACCAACACTAACTCGTGCCCTCACACGAACGCTAAACCTTAAGCGTTGTCGTACCCTAAATTGTACCCTAATCCCTCCCAATTCCCTAACCCTAACCCTAACCCGATCCCTAAACCTAACCCTCTTCCGATGCCCTACCCTAACCCATGCCCTTAATTTAACCAGTACACAAACACTAACTCTTGCCCTCAAACGTATGCTAACCCTTATGCGTTGTCGTACCCTATCCTGTACCCTAATCCCTCCCCATTCCCTAACCCTAACCCTAACCAAAACGATGAACGTGACCCTTTTCCGAGGCCTTACCCTCATCGGTGCACTTGCCTTAACAAGGACACCAACACTAACTCGTGCCCTCACACTTACGCTAACCCTTAAGCATTGTCGTACCCTAACCTGTGCCCTAATCCCTCTCCATTCCCTAACACTAAGCCTAACCTGAAACCTAACCCTGACACTCACCCGAAACTTTACCCTCACCCGTGTCCTACTTTTAACCAGTACATCAACACTAGCCCATGCCCTCTAACGTAGGCTAACCCTAAACAATTGCCGTACCCTAACCTGTACCCTAATCAATCCCCATTCCCTAACCCTAATCCTAACCCAAACCCTTAACGTGACCCTCTTCCGAGGACTTACCCTCACCCGTGCCCTAATCGTAACAAGTACACTAACACTAACAAGTGACCTCACATGTACGCTAAACCTTAAGCGTTGTCTTACCCTAAACTGTGCCCGAATATCTCCCCATTCCCTTACCCTAACCCTCACGCGAATCTTAACCCAGACCCTCACCCAAAGCCTTACACTCACCCGTGCCCTAATCTTAACCAGGACACCAACACTAACTCGTGCCCTCACACGAACGCTAAACCTTAAGCGTTGTCGTACCTTAAATTGTACCCTAATCCCTCCCAATTCCCTAACCCTAACCCTAACCCGATCCCTAAACCTAACCCTCTTCCGATGCCCTACCCTAACCCATGCCCTAAACTTAACCAGTACACAAACACTAACTCTTGCCCTCAAACGTATGCTAACCCTTATGCGTTGTCGTACCCTATCCTGTACCCTAATCCCTCCCCATTCCCTAACCCTAACCCTAACCAATACGATGAACGTGACCCTTTTCCGAGGCCTTACCCTCATCGGTGCACTTGCCTTAACAAGGACACCAACACTAACTCGTGCCCTCACACTTACGCTAACCCTTAAGCATTGTCGTACCCTAACATGTGCCCTAATCCCTCTCCATTCCCTAACACTAAGCCTAACCTGAAACCTAACCCTGACACTCACCCGAAACTTTACCCTCACCCGTGTCCTACTTTTAACCAGTACATCAACACTAGCCCATGCCCTCTAACGTAGGCTAACCCTAAACAATTGCCGTACCCTAACCTGTACCCTAATCAATCCCCATTCCCTAACCCTAATCCTAACCCAAACCCTTAACGTGACCCTCTTCCGAGGACTTACACTCACCCGTGCCCTAATCGTAACAAGTACACTAACACTAACAAGTGACCTCACATGTACGCTAAACCTTAAGCGTTGTCTTACCCTAAACTGTGCCCGAATATCTCCCCATTCCCTTACCCTAAACCTCACGCGAATCTTAACCCAGACCCTCACCCAAAGCCTTACACTCACCCGTGCCCTAATCTTAACCAGGACACCAACACTAACTAGTGCCCTCACACGTACGCTAACCCTAAACCTCAGCAGTACCCTATCCTGTACCCTAATCCCTCCCCATTCCCTAACACTAACCCTAACCGAAACCTTGAAAGCGACCCTTTTCCGAGGCCTTACCCTCATCGGTGCCCTTGTCTTAACCAGGAAACCAACACTAACTCGTGCCCTCACACTTACGCTAACCCTTAAGCATTGTCATACCCTAACCTCTACCCTAATCCCTCTCCATTCCCTAACCCTAACCCTAACCCGAATCTTAACCCTGACCCTCACCCGAAGCCTTACACTCACCCGTGCCCTAATCTTAACCAGGACACCAACACTAACTCGTGCCCTCACACGAACGCTAAACCTTAAGCGTTGTCGTACCCTAAATTGTAACCTAATCCCTCCCCATTCCCTAACCCTAACCCTAACCCGATCCCTAAACCTGACCCTCTTCCGATGCCCTACCCTAACCCATGCCCTAAACTTAACCAGTACACAAACACTAACTCCTGCCCTCAAACGTACGCTAACCCTTATGCGTTGTGGTACCCTATCCTGTACCCTAATCCCTCCCCATTCCCTAACCCTAACCGAAACGATGAACGTGACTCTTTTCCGAGGCCTTACCCTCATCGGTGCCCTTGCCTTAACCAGGACACCAACACTAACTCGTGCCCTCACACTTACGCTAACCCTTAAGCATTGTCGTACCCTAACCTGTACCCTAATCCCTCTCCATTCCCTAACACTAAGCCTAACCTGAAACCTAACCCTGACACTCACACGAAACTTTACCCTCACCCGTGCCCTACTTTTAACCAGTACATCAACACTAGCCCATGCCCTCTAACGTAGGCTAACCCTAAACAATTGCCGTACCCTAACCTGTACCCTAATCAATCCCCATTCCCTAACCCTAATCCTAACCCAAACCCTTAACGTGACCCTCTTCCGAGGACTTACCCTCACCCGTGCCCTAATCGTAACAAGTACACTAACACTAACAAGTGACCTCACACGTACGCTAAACCTTAAGCGTTGTCGTACCCTAAACTGTGCCCGAATATCTCCCCATTCCCTTACCCTAAACCTCACCCGAATCCTAACCCTGACCATCACCCGAAGCCTTGCCCTCACCCGTGCCCTAATCTTAACCAGGACACCAACACTAACCCGTGCCCTCACACGTACGCTAACCCTTAAGCGTTGTCGTACCCTAAACTATACCCTAATCCCACCCCATTCCATAACACTAACCCTAACCCGAATCTTAACCCTGACCCTCACCCGAAGCCTTACCCTCACCCGTGCCCTAATCTTAACCGGGACACCAACACTAACTCGTGCCCTCACACGAACGCCAAACCTTAAGCGTTGTCGTACCCTAAATTGTACCCTAATCCCTCCCCATTCCCTAACCCTAACCCTAACCCGATCCCTAAACCTGACCCTCTTCCGATGCCCTACCCTAACCCATGCCCTAAACTTAACCAGTACACAAACACTAACTCCTGCCCTCAAACGTACGCTAACCCTTATGCGTTGTGGTACCCTATCCTGTACCCTAATCCCTCCCCATTCCCTAACCCTAACCGAAACGATGAACGTGACTCTTTTCCGAGGCCTTACCCTCATCGGTGCCCTTGCCTTAACCAGGACACCAACACTAACTCGTGCCCTCACACTTACGCTAACCCTTAAGCATTGTCGTACCCTAACCTGTACCCTAATCCCTCTCCATTCCCTAACACTAAGCCTAACCTGAAACCTAACCCTGACACTCACCCGAAACTTTACCCTCACCCGTGTCCTAATTTTAACCAGTACATCAACACTACCCCATGCCCTCTAACGTAGGCTAACCCTAAACAATTGCCGTACCCTAACCTGTACCCTAATCAATTCCCATTCCCTAACCCTAATCCTAACCCAAACCCTTAACGTGACCCTCTTCCGAGGACTTACCCTCACCCGTGCCCTAATCGTAACAAGTACACTAACACTAACAAGTGACCTCACACGTACGCTAAACCTTAAGCGTTGTCGTACCCTAAAGTGTGCCCGAATATCTCCCCATTCCCTTACCCTAAACCTCACCCGAATCCTAACCCTGACCGTCACCCGAAGCCTTACCCTCACCCGTGCCCTAATCTTAACCAGGACACCAACACTAACTCGTGCCCTCACACGAACGCTAAACCTTAAGCGTTGTCGTACCCTAAATTGTACCCTAATCCCTCCCCATTCCCTAACCCTAACCCTAACCCGATCCCTAAACCTAACCCTCTTCCGATGCCCTACCCTAACCCATGCCCTAAACTTAACCAGTACAGAAACACTAACTCTTGCCCTCACACGTACGCTAGCCCTTATGCGTTGTCGTACCCTATCCTGTACCCTAAGCCCTCCCCATTCTCTAACACTAACCCTAACCGAAACCCTGAAAGCGACCCTTTTCCGAGGCCTTACCCTCATCGGTGCCCTTGTCTTAACCAGGAAACCAACACTAACTCGTGCCCTCACACTTACGCTAACCCTTAAGCATTGTCATACCCTAACCTGTACCCTAATCCCTCTACATTCCCTAACCCTAACCCTAACCCGAATCTTAACCCTGACCCTCACCCGAAGCCTTACCCCCACCCGTGCCCTAATCTTAACCAGGACACAAACACTAACTCGTGCCCTCACACGTACGCTAACCCTAAACCGCAGCAGTACCCTAACCTGTACCCTAATCCCTCTCCATTCCCTAACCCTAACCCTAACCCGAAACCTAACCCTGACACTCACCGGAAACTTTACCCTCACCCGTGTCCTAATTTTAACCAGTACATCAACACTAGCCTATGCCCTCTAACGTAGGCTAACCTTAAACCATTGCCGTACCCTAACGTGTACCCTAATCAATCCCCAATCCCTAACACTAACCCTAACCCAAACCCTTAATGTGACCCTCTTCCGAGGACTTACCCTCACCCGTGCCCTAATCGTAACCAGTACACTAACACTAACTAGTGACCTCACACGTATGCTAAACCTTAAGCGTTGTCGTGCCCTAAACTGTACCCTAATCCCTCCCCATTCCCTAACCCTAACCCTAACCCGAATCCTAACCCTGACCCTCACATGAAGCCTTACCCTCACCCTTGCCCTAATCTTAACCCAGACACCAACACTAAATCGTGCCCTCACACGAACGCTAAACCTTAAGCGTTGTCGTACCCTAAATTGTACCCTAATCCCTCCCCATTCCCTAACCCTAACCCTAACCCGATCCCTAAACCTAACCCTCTTCCGATGCCCTACCCTAACCCATGCCCTAAACTTAACCAGTACACAAACACTAACTCTTGCCCTCAAACGTACGCTAACCCTTATGCGTTGTCGTACCCTATCCTGTACCCTAATCCCTCCCCATTCCCTAACCCTAACCCTAACCAAAACGCTGAACGTGACCCTTTTCCGAGGCCTTACCCTCATCGGTGCCCTTGCCTTAACCAGGACACCAACACTAACTCATGCCCTCACACTTACGCTAACCCTTAAGCATTGTCGTACCCTAACCTGTACCCTAATCCCTCTCCATTCCCTAAAACTAAGCCTAACCTGAAACCTAACCCTAACACTCACCAGAAACTTTACCCTCACCCGTGTCCTAATTTTAACCAGTACATCAACACTAGCCCATGCCCTCTAACGTAGGCTAACCCTAAACAATTGCCGTACCCTAACCTGTACCTTAATCAATCCCCATTCCCTAACCCTAATCCTAACCCAAACCCTTAACGTGACCCTCTTCCGAGGACTTACCCTCACCCGTGCCCTAATCGTAACAAGTACACTAACACTAACAAGTGACCTCACATGTACGCTAAACCTTAAGCGTTGTCGTACCCTAAACTGTGCCCGAATAGCTCCCCATTCCCTTACCCTAAACCTCACGCGAATCCTAACCCTGACCCTCACCCGAAGCCTTACACTCACCCGTGCCCTAATCTTAACCAGGACACCATCACTAACTCGTGCCCTCACACGTACGCTAACCCTAAACCGCAGCAGTACCCTATCCTGTACCCTAATCCCTCCCCATTCCCTAACACTAACCCTAACCGAAACACTGAAAGCGACCCTTTTCCGGGGCCTTACCCTCATCGGTGCCCTTGTCTTAACCAGGAAACCAACACTAACTCGTGCCCTCACACTTACGCTAACCCTTAAGCATTGTCATACCCTAACCTGTACCCTAATCCCTCTCCATTCCCTAACCCTAACCCTAACCCGAATCTTAACCCTGACCCTCACCCGAAGCCTTACCCTGACCCGTGCCCTAATCTTAACCAGAACACCAACACTAACTCGTTCCCTCACACGAACGCTAAACCTTAAGCATTGTCGTACCCTAAATTGTACCCTAATCCTTCCCCATTCCCTAACCCTAACCCTAACCCGATCCCTAAACCTGACCCTCTTCCAATGCCCTACCCTAACCCATGCCCTAAACTTAACCAGTACACAAACACTAACTCCTGCCCTCAAACGTACGCTAACCCTTATGCGTTTTGGTACCCTATCCTGTACCCTAATCCCTCCCCATTCCCTAACCCTAACCAAAACGCTGAACGTGACCCTTTTCCGAGGCCTTACCCTCATCGGTGCCCTTGCCTTAACCAGGACACCAACACTAACTCATGCCCTCACACTTACGCTAACCCTTAAGCATTGTCGTACCCTAACCTGTATCCTAATCCCTCTCCATTCCCTAACACTAAGCCTAACCTGAAACCTAACCCTGACACTCACCCGAAACTTTAGCCTCACCCGTGTCCTAATTTTAACCAGTACATCAACACTAGCCCATGCCCTCTAAGGTAGGCTAACCCTAAACAATTGCCGTACCCTAACCTGTACCCTAATCAATACCCATTCCCTAACCCTAATCCTAACCCAAACCCTTAACGTGACCCTCTTCCGAGGACTTACCCTCACCCGTGCCCTAATCGTAACAAGTACACTAACACTAACAAGTGACCTCACATGTACGCTAAACCTTAAGCGTTGTCGTACCCTAAACTGTGCCCGAATAGCTCCCCATTCCCTTACCCTAAACCTCACGCGAATCCTAACCCTGACCCTCACCCGAAGCCTTACACTCACCCGTGCCCTAATCTTAACCAGGACACCAACACTATCTCGTGCCCTCACACGTACGCTAACCCTAAACCGCAGCAGTACCCTATCCTGTACCCTAATCCCTCCCCATTCCCTAACACTAACCCTAACCGAAACCCTGAAAGCGACCCTTTTCCGAGGCCTTACCCTCATCGGTGCCCTTGTCTTAACCAGGAAACCAACACTAACTCGTGCCCTCACACATACGCTAACACTTAAGCATTGTCATACCCTAACCTGTACCCTAATCCCTCTCCATTCCCTAACCCTAACCCTAACACGAATCTTAACCCTGACCCTCACCCGAAGCCTTACCCTCACCCGTGCCCTAATCTTAACCAGGACACCAACACTAACTCGTGCCCTCACACGAACGCTAAACCTTAAGCGTTGTCGTACCCTAAATTGTACCCTAATCCCTCCCCATTCCCTAACCCTAACCCTAACCCGATCCCTAAACCTGACCCTCTTCCGATGCCCTATCCTAACCCATGCCCTAAACTTAACCAGTACACAAACACTAACTCCTGCCCTCAAAGGTACGCTAACCCTTATGCGTTGTGGTACCCTATCCTGTACCCTAATCCCTCCCCATTCCCTAACCCTAACCGAAACGATGAACGTGACTCTTTTCCGAGGCCTTACCCTCATCGGTGCCCTTGCCTTAACCAGGACACCAACACTAACTCGTGCCCTCACACTTACGCTAACCCTTAAGCATTGTCGTACCCTAACCTGTACCCTAATCCCTCTCCATTCCCTAACACTAAGCCTAACCTGAAACCTAACCCTGACACTCACCCGAAACTTTACCCTCACCCGTGTCCTACTTTTAACCAGTACATCAACAGTAGCCCATGCCCTCTAACGTAGGCTAACCCTAAACAATTGCCGTACCCTAACCTGTACCCTAATCAATCCCCATTCCCTAACCCTAATCCTAACCCAAACCCTTAACGTGACCCTCTTCCGAGGACTTACCCTCACCCGTGCCCTAATCGTAACAAGTACACTAACACTAACAAGTGACCTCACACGTACGCTAAACCTTAAGCGTTGTCGTACCCTAAACTGTGCCCGAATATCTCCCCATTCCCTTACCCTAAACCTCACCCGAATCCTAACCCTGACCGTCACCCGAAGCCTTACGCTCACCCGTGCCCTAATCTTAACCAGGACACCAACACTAACTCGTGCCCTCACACGAACGCTAAACCTTAAGCGTTGTCGTACCCTAAATTGTACCCTAATCCCTCCCAATTCCCTAACCCTAACCCTAACCCGATCCCTAAACCTAACCCTCTTCCGATGCCCTACCCTAACCCATGCCCTAAACTTAACCAGTACACAAACACTAACTCTTGCTCTCAAACGTACGCTAACCCTTCTGCGTTGTCGTACCCTATCCTGTGCCCTAATCCCTCCCGATTCCCTAACCCTAACCCTAACCAAAACGCTGAACGTGACCATTTTCCGAGGCCTTACCCTCATCGATGCCCTTGCCTTAACCAGGATACCAACACTAACTCGTGCCCTCACACTTACGCTAACCCTTAAGCATTGTCGTACCCTAACCTGTACCCTAATCCCTCTCCATTCCCTAACACTAAGCCTAACCTGAAACCTAACCCTGACACTCACCCGAAAGTTTACCCTCACCCGTGTCCTACTTTTAACCAGTACATCAACACTAGCCCATGCCCTCTAACGTAGGCTAACCCTAAACAATTGCCGTACCCTAACCTGTACCCTAATCAATCCCCATTCCCTAACCCTAATCCTAACCCAAACCCTTAACGTGACCCTCTTCCGAGGACTTACCCTCACCCGTGCCCTAATCGTAACAAGTACACTAACACTAACAAGTGACCTCACATGTACGCTAAACCTTAAGCGTTGTCGTACCCTAAACTGTGCCCGAATAGCTCCCCATTCCCTTACCCTAAACCTCACGCGAATCCTAACCCTGACCCTCACCCGAAGCCTTACACTCACCCGTGCCCTAATCTTAACCAGGACACCAACACTAACTCGTGCCCTCACACGTACGCTAACCCTAAACCGCAGCAGTACCCTATCCTGTACCCTAATCCCTCCCCATTCCCTAACACTAACCCTAACCGAAACCCTGAAAGCGACCCTTTTCCGAGGCCTTACCCTCATCGGTGCCCTTGTCTTAACCAGGAAACCAACACTAACTCGTGCCCTCACACTTACGCTAACCCTTAAGCATTGTCATACCCTAACCTGTACCCTAATCCCTCTCCATTCCCTAACCCTAACCCTAACCCGAATCTTAACCCTGACCCTCACCCGAAGCCTTACCCTCACCCGTGCCCTAATCTTAACCAGGACACCAACACTAACTCGTGCCCTCACACGAACGCTAAACCTTAAGCGTTGTCGTACCCTATCCTGTACCCTAATCCCTCCCCATTCCCTAACCCTAACCAAAACGCTGAACGTGACACTTTTCCGAGGCCTTACCCTCATCGGTGCCCTTGCCTTAACCAGGACACCAACACTAACTCGTGCCCTCACACTTACGCTAACCCTTAAGCATTGTCGTACCCTAACCTGTACCCTAATCCCTCTCCATTCCCTAACACTAAGCCTAACCTGAAACCTAACCCTGACACTCACCCGAAACTTTACCCTCACCCGTGTCCTAATTTTAACCAGTACATCAACACTAGCCCATGCCCTCTAACGTAGGCTAACCCTAAACAATTGCCGTACCCTAACCTGTACCCTAATCAATCCCCATTCCCTAACCCTAATCCTAACCCAAACCCTTAACGTGACCCTCTTCCGAGGACTTGCCCTCACCCGTGCCCTAATCGTAACAAGTACACTAACACTAACAAGTGACCTCACATGTACGCTAAACCTTAAGCGTTGTCGTACCCTAAACTGTGCCCGAATAGCTCCCCATTCCCTTACCCTAAACCTCACGCGAATCCTAACCCTGACCCTCACCCGAAGCCTTACACTCACCCGTGCCCTAATCTTAACCAGGACACCAACACTAACTCGTGCCCTCACACGTACGCTAACCCTAAACCGCAGCAGTACCCTATCCTGTACTCTAATCCCTCCCCATTCCCTAACACTAACCCTAACCGAAACCCTGAAAGCGACCCTTTCCGAGGTCTTACCCTCATCGGTGCCCTTGTCTTAACCAGGAAACCAACACTAACTCGTGCTCTCACACTTACGCTAACCCTTAAGCATTGTCATACCCTAATCTGTACCCTAATCCCTCTCCATTCCCTAACCCTAACCCTAACCCGAATCTTAACCCTGACCCTCACCCGAAGCCTTACCCTCACCCGTGCCCTAATCTTAACCAGGACACCAACACTAACTCGTGCCCTCACACGAACGCTAAACCTTAAGCGTTGTCATACCCTAAATTGTACCCTAATCCCTCCCCATTCCCTAACCCTAACCCTAACCCGATCCCTAAACCTGACCCTCTTCCGATGCCCTACCCTAACCCATGCCCTAAACTTAACCAGTACACAAACACTAACTCCTGCCCTCAAACGTACGCTAACCCTTATGCCTTGTGGTACCCTATCCTGTACCCTAATCCCTCCCCATTCCCTAACCCTAACCGAAACGATGAACGTGACTCTTTTCCGAGGCCTTACCCTCATCGGTGCCCTTGCCTTAACCAGGACACCAACACTAACTCGTGCCCTCACACTTACGCTAACCCTTAAGCATTGTCGTACCCTAACCTGTACCCTAATCCCTCTCCATTCCCTAACACTAAGCCTAACCTGAAACCTAACCCTGACACTCACCCGAAACTTTACCCTCACCCGTGTCCTACTTTTAACCAGTACATCAACACTAGCCCATGCCCTCTAACGTAGGCTAACCCTAAACAATTGCCGTACCCTAACCTGTACCCTAATCAATCCCCATTCCCTAACCCTATTCCTAACCCAAACCCTTAACGTGACCCTCTTCCGAGGACTTACCCTCACCCGTGCCCTAATCGTAACAAGTACACTAACACTAACAAGTGACCTCACACGTACGCTAAACCTTAAGCGTTGTCGTACCCTAAACTGTGCCCGAATATCTCCCCATTCCCTTACCCTAAACCTCACCCGAATCCTAACCCTGACCGTCACCCGAAGCCTTACCCTCACCCGTGCCCTAATCTTAACCAGGACACCAACACTAACTCGTGCCCTCACACTTACGCTAACCCTTAAGCATTGTCATACCCTAACCTGTACCCTAATCCCTCTCCATTCCCTAACCCTAACCCTAAACCGAATCTTAACCCTGACCCTCACCCGAAGTCTTACCCTCACCCGTGCCCTAATCTTAACCAGGACACCAACACTAACTCGTTCCCTCACACGAACGCTAAACCTTAAGCGTTGTCGTACCCTAAATTGTACCCTAATCCCTCCCCATTCCCTAACCCTAACCCTAACCCGATCCCTAAACCTGACCCTCTTCCGATGCCCTACCCTAACCCATGCCCTAAACTTAACCAGTACACAAACACTAACTCCTGCCCTCAAACGTACGCTAACCCTTATGCGTTGTGGTACCCTATCCTGTACCCTAATCCCTCCCCATTCCCTAACCCTAACCGAAACGATGAACGTTACTCTTTTCCGAGGCATTACCCTCATCGGTGCCCTTGCCTTAACCAGGACACCAACACTAACTCGTGCCCTCACACTTACGTTAACCCTTAAGCATTGTCGTACCCTAACCTGTACCCTAATCCCTCTCCATTCCCTAACACTAAGCCTAACCTGAAACCTAACCCTGACACTCACCCGAAACTTTACCCTCACCCGTGTCCTACTTTTAACCAGTACATCAACACTAGCCCATGCCCTCTAACGTAGGCTAACCCTAAACAATTGCCGTACCCTAACCTGTACCCTAATCAATCCCCATTCCCTAACCCTAATCCTAACCCAAACCCTTAACGTGACCCTCTTCCAAGGACTTACCCTCACCCGTGCCCGAATCGTAACAAGTACACTAACACTAACAAGTGACCTCACACGTACGCTAAACCTTAAGCGTTGTCGTACCCTAAACTGTGCCCGAATATCTCCCCATTCCCTTACCCTAAACCTCACGAGAATCCTAACCCTGACCCTCACCCGAAGCCTTACACTCACCCGTGCCCTAATCTTAACCAGGACACCAACACTAACTCGTGCCCTCACACGTACGCTAACCCTAAACCGCAGCAGTACCCTATCCTGTACCCTAATCCCTCCCCATTCCCTAACACTAACCCTAACCGAAACCCTGAAAGCGACCCTTTTCCGAGGTCTTACCCTCATCGGTGCCCTTGTCTTAACCAGGAAACCAACACTAACTCGTGCTCTCACACTTACGCTAACCCTTAAGCATTGTCATACCCTAATCTGTACCCTAATCCCTCTCCATTCCCTAACCCTAACCCTAACTCGAATCTTAACCCTGACCCTCACCCGAAGCCTTACCCTCACCCGTGCCCTAATCTTAACCAGGACACCAACACTAACTCGTGCCCTCACACGAACGCTAAACCTTAAGCGTTGTCGTACCCTAAATTGTACCCTAATCCCTCCCCATTCCCTAACCCTAACCCTAACCCGATCCCTAAACCTGACCCTCTTCCGATGCCCTACCGTAACCCATGCCCTAAACTTAACCAGTACACAAACACTAACTCCTGCCCTCAAACGTACGCTAACCCTTATGCGTTGTCGTACCCTATCCTGTACCCTAATCCCTCCCCATTCCCTAACCATAACCGAAACGATGAACGTGACTCTTTTCCGAGGCCTTACCCTCATCGGTGCCCTTGCCTTAACCAGGACACCAACACTAACTCGTGCCCTCACACTTACGCTAACCCTTAAGCATTGTCGTACCGTAACCTGTACCCTAATCCCTCTCCATTCCCTAACACTAAGCCTAACCTGAAACCTAACCCTGACACTCACCCGAAACTTTACCCTCACCCGTGTCCTACTTTTAACCAGTACATCAACACTAGCCCATGCCCTCTAACGTAGGCTAACCCTAAACAATTGCCGTACCCTAACCTGTACCCTAATCAATCCCCATTCCCTAACCCTAATCCTAACCCAAACCCTTAACGTGACCCTCTTCCGAGGACATACCCTCACCCGTGCCCTAATCGTAACAAGTACACTAACACTAACAAGTGACCTCACACGTACGCTAAACCTTAAGCGTTGTCGTACCATAAACTGTGCCCGAATATCTCCCCATTCCCTTACCCTAAACCTCACCCGAATCCTAACCCTGACCGTCACCCGAGGCCTTACCATCACCCGTGCCCTAATCTTAACCAGGACACCAACACTAACTCGTGCCCTCACACGAACGCTAAACCTTAGGCATTGTCGTACCCTAAATTGTACCCTAATCCCTCCCCATTCCCTAACCCTAACCCTAACGCGATCCCTAAACCTAACCCTCTTCCGATGCCCTACCCTAACCCATGCCCTAAACTTAACCAGTACACAAACACTAACTCTTGCCCTCAAACGTACGCTAACCCTTATGCGTTGTCGTACCCTATCCTGTACCCTCATCCCTCCCCATTCCCTAACCCTAACCCTAACCAAAACGCTGAACGTGACCCTTTTCCGAGGCCTTACCCTCATCGGTGCCCTTGCCTTAACCAGGACACCAACACTAACTCATGCCCTCACACTTACGCTAACCCTTAAGCATTGTCATACCCTAACCTGTACCCTAATCCCTCTCCATTCCCTAACACTAAGCCTAACCTGAAACCTAACCCTGACACTCACCCGAAACTTTACCCTCACCCGTGTCCTACTTTTAACCAGTACATCAACACTAGCCCATGCCCTCTAACGTAGGCTAACCCTAAACAATTGCCGTACCCTAACCTGTACCCTAATCAATCCCCATTCCCTAACCCTAATCCTAACCCAAACCCTTAACGTGACCCTCTTCCGAGGACTTACCCTCACCCGTGCCCTAATCGTAACAAGTACACTAACACTAACAAGTGACCTCACACGTACGCTAAACCTTAAGCGTTGTCGTACCCTAAACTGTGCCCGAATATCTCCCCATTCCCTTACCCTAAACCTCACCCGAATCCTAACCCTGACCGTCACCCGAAGCCTTACCCTCACCCGTGCCCTAATCTTAACCAGGACACCAACACTAACTCGTGCCCTCACACGAACGCTAAACCTTAAGCATTGTCGTACCCTAAATTGTACCCTAATCCCTCCCCATTCCCTAACCCTAACCCTAACGCGATCCCTAAACCTAACCCTCTTCCGATGCCCTACCCTAACCCATGCCCTAAACTTAACCAGTACACAAACACTAACTCTTGCCCTCAAACGTACGCTAACCCTTATGCGTTGTCGTACCCTATCCTGTACCCTCATCCCTCCCCATTCCCTAACCCTAACCCTAACCAAAACGCTGAACGTGACCCTTTTCCGAGGCCTTACCCTCATCGGTGCCCTTGCCTTAACCAGGACACCAACACTAACTCATGCCCTCACACTTACGCTAACCCTTAAGCATTGTCGTACCCTAACCTGTACCCTAATCCCTCTCCATTCCCTAACACTAAGCCTAACCTGAAACCTAACCCTGACACTCACCCGAAACTTTACCCTCACCCGTGTCCTACTTTTAACCAGTACATCAACACTAGCCCATGCCCTCTAACGTAGGCTAACCGTAAACAATTGCCGTACCCTAACCTGTACCCTAATCAATCCCCATTCCCTAACCCTAATCCTAACCCAAACCCTTAACGTGACCCTCTTCCGAGGACTTACACTCACCCGTGCCCTAATCGTAACAAGTACACTAACACTAACAAGTGACCTCACACGTACGCTAAACCTTAAGCGTTGTCGTACCATAAACTGTGCCCGAATATCTCCCCATTCCCTTACCCTAATCCTCACGCGAATCCTAACCCTGACCCTCACCCGAAGCCTTACACTCACCCGTGCCCTAATCTTAACCAGGACACCAACACTAACTCGTGCCCTCACACGTACGCTAAACCTAAACCGCAGCAGTACCCTATCCTGTACCCTAATCCCTCCCCATTCCCTAACACTAACCCTAACCGAAACCCTGAAAGCGACCCTTTTCCGAGGCCTTACCCTCATCGGTGTCCTTGTCTTAACCAGGAAACCAACACTAACTCGTGCCCTCACACTTACGCTAACCCTTAAGCATTGTCATACCCTAACCTGTACCCTAATCCCTCTCCATTCCCTAACCCTAACCCTAAACCGAATCCTAACCCTGACCCTCACCCGAAGCCTTACACTCACCCGTGCCCTAATCTTAACCAGGACACCAACACTAACTCGTGCCCTCACACGTACGCTAACCCTAAACCGCAGCAGTACCCTATCCTGTACTCTAATCCCTCCCCATTCCCTAACACTAACCCTAACCGAAACCCTGAAAGCGACCCTTTCCGAGGTCTTACCCTCATCGGTGCCCTTGTCTTAACCAGGAAACCAACACTAACTCGTGCTCTCACACTTACGCTAACCCTTAAGCATTGTCATACCCTAATCTGTACCCTAATCCCTCTCCATTCCCTAACCCTAACCCTAACCCGAATCTTAACCCTGACCCTCACCCGAAGCCTTACCCTCACCCGTGCCCTAATCTTAACCAGGACACCAACACTAACTCGTGCCCTCACACGAACGCTAAACCTTAAGCGTTGTCGTACCCTAAATTGTACCCTAATCCCTCCCCATTCCCTAACCCTAACCCTAACCCGATCCCTAAACCTGACCCTCTTCCGATGCTCTACCCTAACCCATGCCCTAAACTTAACCAGTACACAAACACTAACTCCTGCCCTCAAACGTACGCTAACCCTTATGCGTTGTGGTACCCTATCCTGTACCCTAATCCCTCCCCATTCCCTAACCCTAACCGAAACGATGAACGTGACTCTTTTCCGAGGCCTTACCCTCATCGGTGCCCTTGCCTTAACCAGGACACCAACACTAACTCGTGCCCTCACACTTACGCTAACCCTTAAGCATTGTCGTACCCTAACCTGTACCCTAATCCCTCTCCATTCCCTAACACTAAGCCTAACCTGAAACCTAACCCTGACACTCACCCGAAACTTTACCCTCACCCGTGTCCTACTTTTAACCAGTACATCAACACTAGCCCATGCCCTCTAACGTAGGCTAACCCTAAACAATTGCCGTACCCTAACCTGTACCCTAATCAATCCCCATTCCCTAACCCTAATCCTAACCCAAACCCTTAACGTGACCCTCTTCCGAGGACTTACCCTCACCCGTGCCCTAATCGTAACAAGTACACTAACACTAACAAGTGACCTCACACGTACGCTAAACCTTAAGCGTTGTCGTACCCTAAACTGTGCCCGAATATCTCCCCATTCCCTTACCCTAAACCTCACCCGAATCCTAACCCTGACCGTCACCCGAAGCCTTACCCTCACCCGTGCCCTAATCTTAACCAGGACACCAACACTAACTCGTGCCCTCACACTTACGCTAACCCTTAAGCATTGCCATACCCTAACCTGTACCCTAATCCCTCTCCATTCCCTAACCCTAACCATAAACCGAATCTTAACCCTGACCCTCACCCGAAGTCTTACCCTCACCCGTGCCCTAATCTTAACCAGGACACCAACACTAACTCGTTCCCTCACACGAACGCTAAACCTTAAGCGTTGTCGTACCCTAAATTGTACCCTAATCCCTCCCCATTCCCTAACCCTAACCCTAACCCGATCCCTAAACCTGACCCTCTTCCGATACCCTACCCTAACCCATGCCCTAAACTTAACCAGTACACAAACACTAACTCCTGCCCTCAAACGTACGCTAACCCTTATGCGTTGTGGTACCCTATCCTGTACCCTAATCCCTCCCCATTCCCTAACCCTAACCGAAACGATGAACGTTACTCTTTTCCGAGGCATTACCCTCATCGGTGCCCTTGCCTTAACCAGGACACCAACACTAACTCGTGCCCTCACACTTACGTTAACCCTTAAGCATTGTCGTACCCTAACCTGTACCCTAATCCCTCTCCATTCCCTAACACTAAGCCTAACCTGAAACCTAACCCTGACACTCACCCGAAACTTTACCCTCACCCGTGTCCTACTTTTAACCAGTACATCAACACTAGCCCATGCCCTCTAACGTAGGCTAACCCTAAACAATTGCCGTACCCTAACCTGTACCCTAATCAATCCCCATTCCCTAACCCTAATCCTAACCCAAACCCTTAACGTGACCCTCTTCCAAGGACTTACCCTCACCCGTGCCCGAATCGTAACAAGTACACTAACACTAACAAGTGACCTCACACGTACGCTAAACCTTAAGCGTTGTCGTACCCTAAACTGTGCCCGAATATCTCCCCATTCCCTTACCCTAAACCTCACGCGAATCCTAACCCTGACCCTCACCCGAAGCCTTACACTCACCCGTGCCCTAATCTTAACCAGGACACCAACACTAACTCGTGCCCTCACACGTACGCTAACGCTAAACCTCAGCAGTACCCTATCCTGTACCCTAATCCCTCCCCATTCCCTAACACTAACCCTAACCGAAACCCTGAAAGCGACCCTTTTCCGAGGTCTTACCCTCATCGGTGCCCTTGTCTTAACCAGGAAACCAACACTAACTCGTGCTCTCACACTTACGCTAACCCTTAAGCATTGTCATACCCTAATCTGTACCCTAATCCCTCTCCATTCCCTAACCCTAACCCTAACTCGAATCTTAACCCTGACCCTCACCCGAAGCCTTACCCTCACCCGTGCCCTAATCTTAACCAGGACACCAACACTAACTCGTGCCCTCACACGAACGCTAAACCTTAAGCGTTGTCGTACCCTAAATTGTACCCTAATCCCTCCCCATTCCCTAACCCTAACCCTAACCCGATCCCTAAACCTGACTCTCTTCCGATGCCCTACCGTAACCCATGCCCTAAACTTAACCAGTACACAAACACTAACTCCTGCCCTCAAACGTACGCTAACCCTTATGCGTTGTCGTACCCTATCCTGTACCCTAATCCCTCCCCATTCCCTAACCCTAACCGAAACGATGAACGTGACTCTTTTCCGAGGCCTTACCCTCATCGGTGCCCTTGCCTTAACTAGGACACCAACACTAACTCGTGCCCTCACACTTACGCTAACCCTTAAGCATTGTCGTACCCTAACCTGTACCCTAATCCCTCTCCATTCCCGAACACTAAGCCTAACCTGAAACCTAACCCTGACACTCACCCGAAACTTTACCCTCACCCGTGTCCTACTTTTAACCAGTACATCAACACTAGCCCATGCCCTCTAACGTAGGCTAACCCTAAACAATTGCCGTACCCTAACCTGTACCCTAATCAATCCCCATTCCCTAACCCTAATCCTAACCCAAACCCTTAACGTGACCCTCTTCCGAGGACTTACCCTCACCCGTGCCCTAATCGTAACAAGTACACTAACACTAACAAGTGACCTCACACGTACGCTAAACCTTAAGCGTTGTCGTACCCTAAACTGTGCCCGAATATCTCCCCATTCCCTTACCCTAAACCTCACCCGAATCCTAACCCTGACCGTCACCCGAAGCCTTACCCTCACCCGTGCCCTAATCTTAACCAGGACACCAACACTAACTCGTGCCCTCACACGTACGCTAACCCTAAACCGCAGCAGTACCCTATCCTGTACCCTAAACCCTCCCCATTCCCTAACACAAACCCTAACCGAAACCCTGAAAGCGACCCTTTCCGAGGCCTTACCCTCATCGGTGCCCTTGTCTTAACCAGGAAACCAACACTAACTCGTGCCCTCACACTTACGCTAACCCTTAAGCATTGTCATACCCTAACCTGTACCCTAATCCCTCTCCATTCCCTAACCCTAACCCTAACCCGAATCTTAACCCTGACCCTCACCCGAAGCCTTACCCTCACCCGTGCCCTAATCTTAACCAGGACACCAACACTAACTCGTGCCCTCACACGAACGCTAAACCTTAAGCGTTGTTGTACCCTAAATTGTACCCTAATCCCTCCCCATTCCCTAACCCTAACCCTAACCCGAACCCTAAACCTGACCCTCTTCCGATGCCCTACTCTAACCCATGCCCTAAACTTAACCAGTACACAAACACTAACCCCTGCCCTCAAACGTACGCTAACCCTTATGCGTTGTGGTACCCTATCCTGTACCCTAATCCCTCCCCATTCCCTAACCCTAACCGAAACGATGAACGTGACTCTTTTCCGAGGCCTTACCCTCATCGGTGCCCTTGCCTTAACCAGGACACCAACACTAACTCGTGCCCTCACACTTACGCTAACCCTTAAGCATTGTCGTCCCCTAACCTGTACCCTAATCCCTCTCCATTCCCTAACACTAAGCCTAACCTGAAACCTAACCCTGACACTCACCCGAAACTTTACCCTCACCCGTGTCCTACTTTTAACCAGTACATCAACACTAGCCCATGCCCTCTAACGTAGGCTAACCCTAAACAATTGCCGTACCCTAACCTTTACCCTAATCAATCCCCATTCCCTAACCCTAATCCTAACCCAAACCCTTAACGTGACCCTCTTCCGAGGACTTACCCTCACCCGTGCCCTAATCGTAACAAGTACACTAACACTAACAAGTGACCTCACACGTACGCTAAACCTTAAGCGTTGTCGTACCCTAAACTGTGCCCGAATATCTCCCCATTCCCTTACCCTAAACCTCACCCGAATCCTAACCCTGACCGTCACCCGAAGCCTTACCCTCACCCGTGCCCTAATCTTAACCAGGACACCAACACTAACTCGTGCCCTCACACGAACGCTAAACCTTAAGCGTTGTCGTACCCTAAATTGTACCCTAATCCCTCCCCATTCCCTAACCCTAACCCTAACCCGATCCCTAAACCTAACCCTCTTCCGATGCCCTACCATAACCCATGCCCGAAACTTAACCAGTACACAAACACTAACTCTTGCCCTCAAACGTACGCTAACCCTTATGCGTTGTCGTACCCTATCCTGTACCCTCATCCCTCCCCATTCCCTAACCCTAACCCTAACCAAAACGCTGAACGTGACCCTTTTCCGAGGCCTTACCCTCATCGGTGACCTTGCCTTAACCAGGACACCAACACTAACTCGTGCCCTCACACTTACGCTAACCCTTAAGCATTGTCGTACCCTAACCTGTACCCTAATCCCTCTCCATTCCCTAACACTAAGCCTAACCTGAAACCTAACCCTGACACTCACCCGAAACTTTACCCTCACCCGTGTCCTACTTTTAACCAGTACATCAACACTAGCCCATGCCCTCTAACGTAGGCTAACCCTAAACAATTGCCGTACCCTAACCTGTACCCTAATCAATCCCCATTCCCTAACCCTAATCCTAACCCAAACCCTTAACGTGACCCTCTTCCGAGGACTTACCCACACCCGTGCCCTAATCGTAACAAGTACACTAACACTAAAAAGTGACCTCACATGTACGCTAAACCTTAAGCGTTGTCGTACCCTAAACTGTGCCCGAATATCTCCCCATTCCCTTACACTAAACCTCACGCGAATCCTAACCCTGACCCTCACCCGAAGCCTTACACTCACCCTTGCCCTAATCTTAACCAGGACACGAACACTAGCTCGTGCCCTCACACGTACGCTAACCCTAAACCGCAGCAGTACCCTATCCTGTACCCTAATCCCTCCCCATTCCCTAACACTAACCCTAACCGAAACCCTGAAAGCGACCCTTTTCCGAGGCCTTACCCTCATCGGTGCCCTTGTCTTAACCAGGAAACCAACACTAACTAGTGCCCTCACACTTACGCTAACCCTTAAGCATTGTCATACCCTAACCTGTACCCTAATCCCTCTCCATTCCCTAACCCTAACCCTAACCCGAATCTTAACCCTGATCCTCACCCGAAGCCTTACCCTCACCCGTGCCCTAATCTTAACCAGGACACCAACACTAACTCGTGCCCTCACACGAACGCTAAACCTTAAGCGTTGTCGTACCCTAAATTGTACCCTAATCCCTCCCCATTCCCTAACCCTAACCCTAACCCGATCCCTAAACCTAACCCTCTTCCGATGCCCTACCCTAACCCATGCCCTAAACTTAACCAGTACACAAACACTAACTCTTGCCCTCAAACGTACGCTAACCCTTATGCGTTGTCGTACCCTATCCTGTACCCTAATCCCTCCCCATTCCCTAACCCTAACCCTAACCAAAACGCTGAACGTGACCCTTTTAGGAGGCCTTACCCTCATCGGTGCCCTTGCCTTAACCAGGACACCAACACTAACTCGTGCCCTCACACTTACGCTAACCCTTAAGCATTGTCGTACCCTAACCTGTACCCTAATCCCTCTCCATTCCCTAACACTAAGCCTAACCTGAAACCTAACCCTGACACTCACCCGAAACTTTACCCTCACCCGTGTCCTACTTTTAACCAGTACATCAACACTAGCCCATGCCCTCTAACGTAGGCTAACCCTAAACAATTGCCGTACCCTAACCTGTACCCTAATCAATCCCCATTCCCTAACCCTAATCCTAACCCAAACCCTTAACGTGACCCTCTTCCGAGGACTTACCCTCACCCGTGCCCTAATCGTAACAAGTACACTAACACTAACAAGTGACCTCACACGTACGCTAAACCTTAAGCGTTGTCGTACCCTAAACTGTGCCCGAATATCTCCCCATTCCCTTACCCTAAACCTCACCCGAATCCTAACCCTGACCGTCACCCGAAGCCTTACCCTCACCCGTGCCCTAATCTTAACCAGGACACCAACACTAACTCGTGCCCTCACACGTACGCTAACCCTAAACCGCAGCAGTACCCTATCCTGTACCCTAAACCCTCCCCATTCCCTAACACTAACCCTAACCGAAACCCTGAAAGCGACCCTTTCCGAGGCCTTACCCTCATCGGTGCCCTTGTCTTAACCAGGAAACCAACACTAACTCGTGCCCTCACACTTACGCTAACCCTTAAGCATTGTCATACCCTAACCTGTACCCTAATCCCTCTCCATTCCCTAACCCTAACCCTAACCCGAATCTTAACCCTGACCCTCACCCGAAGCCTTACCCTCACCCGTGCCCTAATCTTAACCAGGACACCAACACTAACTCGTGCCCTCACACGAACGCTAAACCTTAAGCGTTGTCGTACCCTAAATTGTACCCTAATCCCTCCCCATTCCCTAACCCTAACCCTAACCCGAACCCTAAACCTGACCCTCTTCCGATGCCCTACTCTAACCCATGCCCTAAACTTAACCAGTACACAAACACTAACCCCTGCCCTCAAACGTACGCTAACCCTTATGCGTTGTGGTACCCTATCCTGTACCCTAATCCCTCCCCATTCCCTAACCCTAACCGAAACGATGAACGTGACTCTTTTCCGAGGCCTTACCCTCATCGGTGCCCTTGCCTTAACCAGGACACCAACACTAACTCGTGCCCTCACACTTACGCTAACCCTTAAGCATTGTCGTCCCCTAACCTGTACCCTAATCCCTCTCCATTCCCTAACACTAAGCCTAACCTGAAACCTAACCCTGACACTCACCCGAAACTTTACCCTCACCCGTGTCGTACTTTTAACCAGTACATCAACACTAGCCCATGCCCTCTAACGTAGGCTAACCCTAAACAATTGCCGTACCCTAACCTTTACCCTAATCAATCCCCATTCCCTAACCCTAATCCTAACCCAAACCCTTAACGTGACCCTCTTCCGAGGACTTACCCTCACCCGTGCCCTAATCGTAACAAGTACACTAACACTAACAAGTGACCTCACACGTACGCTAAACCTTAAGCGTTGTCGTACCCTAAACTGTGCCCGAATATCTCCCCATTCCCTTACCCTAAACCTCACCCGAATCCTAACCCTGACCGTCACCCGAAGCCTTACCCTCACCCGTGCCCTAATCTTAACCAGGACACCAACACTAACTCGTGCCCTCACACGAACGCTAAACCTTAAGCGTTGTCGTACCCTAAATTGTACCCTAATCCCTCCCCATTCCCTAACCCTAACCCTAACCCGATCCCTAAACCTAACCCTCTTCCGATGCCCTACCATAACCCATGCCCGAAACTTAACCAGTACACAAACACTAACTCTTGCCCTCAAACGTACGCTAACCCTTATGCGTTGTCGTACCCTATCCTGTACCCTCATCCCTCCCCATTCCCTAACCCTAACCCTAACCAAAACGCTGAACGTGACCCTTTTCCGAGGCCTTACCCTCATCGGTGACCTTGCCTTAACCAGGACACCAACACTAACTCGTGCCCTCACACTTACGCTAACCCTTAAGCATTGTCGTACCCTAACCTGTACCCTAATCCCTCTCCATTCCCTAACACTAAGCCTAACCTGAAACCTAACCCTGACACTCACCCGAAACTTTACCCTCACCCGTGTCCTAATTTTAACCAGTACATCAACACTAGCCCATGCCCTCTAACGTAGCCTAACCCTAAACAATTGCCGTACCCTAACCTGTACCCTAATCAATCCCCATTCCCTAACCCTAATCCTAACCCAAACCCTTAACGTGACCCTCTTCCGAGGACTTACCCACACCCGTGCCCTAATCGTAACAAGTACACTAACACTAAAAAGTGACCTCACATGTACGCTAAACCTTAAGCGTTGTCGTACCCTAAACTGTGCCCGAATATCTCCCCATTCCCTTACACTAAACCTCACGCGAATCCTAACCCTGACCCTCACCCGAAGCCTTACACTCACCCTTGCCCTAATCTTAACCAGGACACGAACACTAGCTCGTGCCCTCACACGTACGCTAACCCTAAACCGCAGCAGTACCCTATCCTGTACCCTAATCCCTCCCCATTCCCTAACACTAACCCTAACCGAAACCCTGAAAGCGACCCTTTTCCGAGGCCTTACCCTCATCGGTGCCCTTGTCTTAACCAGGAAACCAACACTAACTAGTGCCCTCACACTTACGCTAACCCTTAAGCATTGTCATACCCTAACCTGTACCCTAATCCCTCTCCATTCCCTAACCATAACCCTAACCCGAATCTTAACCCTGACCCTCACCCGAAGCCTTACCCTCACCCGTGCCCTAATCTTAACCAGGACACCAACACTAACTCGTGCCCTCACACGAACGCTAAACCTTAAGCGTTGTCGTACCCTAAATTGTACCCTAATCCCTCCCCATTCCCTAACCCTAACCCTAACCCGATCCCTAAACCTAACCCTCTTCCGATGCCCTACCCTAACCCATGCCCTAAACTTAACCAGTACACAAACACTAACTCTTGCCCTCAAACGTACGCTAACCCTTATGCGTTGTCGTACCCTATCCTGTACCCTAATCCCTCCCCATTCCCTAACCCTAACCCTAACCAAAACGCTGAACGTGACCCTTTTAGGAGGCCTTACCCTCATCGGTGCCCTTGCCTTAACCAGGACACCAACACTAACTCGTGCCCTCACACTTACGCTAACCCTTAAGCATTGTCGTACCCTAACCTGTACCCTAATCCCTCTCCATTCCCTAACACTAAGCCTAACCTGAAACCTAACCCTGACACTCACCCGAAACTTTACCCTCACCCGTGTCCTACTTTTAACCAGTACATCAACACTAGCCCATGCCCTCTAACGTAGGCTAACCCTAAACAATTGCCGTACCCTAACCTGTACCCTAATCAATCCCCATTCCCTAACCCTAATCCTAACCCAAACCCTTAACGTGACCCTCTTCCGAGGACTTACCCTCACCCGTGCCCTAATCGTAACAAGTACACTAACACTAACAAGTGACCTCACACGTACGCTAAACCTTAAGCGTTGTCGTACCCTAAACTGTGCCCGAATATCTCCCCATTCCCTTACCCTAAACCTCACCCGAATCCTAACCCTGACCGTCACCCGAAGCCTTACCCTCACCCGTGCCCTAATCTTAACCAGGACACCAACACTAACTCGTGCCCTCACACGTACGCTAACCCTAAACCGCAGCAGTACCCTATCCTGTACCCTAAACCCTCCCCATTCCCTAACACTAACCCTAACCGAAACCCTGAAAGCGACCCTTTCCGAGGCCTTACCCTCATCGGTGCCCTTGTCTTAACCAGGAAACCAACACTAACTCGTGCCCTCACACTTACGCTAACCCTTAAGCATTGTCATACCCTAACCTGTACCCTAATCCCTCTCCATTCCCTAACCCTAACCCTAACCCGAATCTTAACCCTGACCCTCACCCGAAGCCTTACCCTCACCCGTGCCCTAATCTTAACCAGGACACCAACACTAACTCGTGCCCTCACACGAACGCTAAACCTTAAGCGTTGTCGTACCCTAAATTGTACCCTAATCCCTCCCCATTCCCTAACCCTAACCCTAACCCGAACCCTAAACCTGACCCTCTTCCGATGCCCTACTCTAACCCATGCCCTAAACTTAACCAGTACACAAACACTAACCCCTGCCCTCAAACGTACGCTAACCCTTATGCGTTGTGGTACCCTATCCTGTACCCTAATCCCTCCCCATTCCCTAACCCTAACCGAAACGATGAACGTGACTCTTTTCCGAGGCCTTACCCTCATCGGTGCCCTTGCCTTAACCAGGACACCAACACTAACTCGTGCCCTCACACTTACGCTAACCCTTAAGCATTGTCGTCCCCTAACCTGTACCCTAATCCCTCTCCATTCCCTAACACTAAGCCTAACCTGAAACCTAACCCTGACACTCACCCGAAACTTTACCCTCACCCGTGTCGTACTTTTAACCAGTACATCAACACTAGCCCATGCCCTCTAACGTAGGCTAACCCTAAACAATTGCCGTACCCTAACCTTTACCCTAATCAATCCCCATTCCCTAACCCTAATCCTAACCCAAACCCTTAACGTGACCCTCTTCCGAGGACTTACCCTCACCCGTGCCCTAATCGTAACAAGTACACTAACACTAACAAGTGACCTCACACGTACGCTAAACCTTAAGCGTTGTCGTACCCTAAACTGTGCCCGAATATCTCCCCATTCCCTTACCCTAAACCTCACCCGAATCCTAACCCTGACCGTCACCCGAAGCCTTACCCTCACCCGTGCCCTAATCTTAACCAGGACACCAACACTAACTCGTGCCCTCACACGAACGCTAAACCTTAAGCGTTGTCGTACCCTAAATTGTACCCTAATCCCTCCCCATTCCCTAACCCTAAACCTAACCCGATCCCTAAACCTAACCCTCTTCCGATGCCCTACCATAACCCATGCCCGAAACTTAACCAGTACACAAACACTAACTCTTGCCCTCAAACGTACGCTAACCCTTATGCGTTGTCGTACCCTATCCTGTACCCTCATCCCTCCCCATTCCCTAACCCTAACCCTAACCAAAACGCTGAACGTGACCCTTTTCCGAGGCCTTACCCTCATCGGTGACCTTGCCTTAACCAGGACACCAACACTAACTCGTGCCCTCACACTTACGCTAACCCTTAAGCATTGTCGTACCCTAACCTGTACCCTAATCCCTCTCCATTCCCTAACACTAAGCCTAACCTGAAACCTAACCCTGACACTCACCCGAAACTTTACCCTCACCCGTGTCCTAATTTTAACCAGTACATCAACACTAGCCCATGCCCTCTAACGTAGCCTAACCCTAAACAATTGCCGTACCCTAACCTGTACCCTAATCAATCCCCATTCCCTAACCCTAATCCTAACCCAAACCCTTAACGTGACCCTCTTCCGAGGACTTACCCACACCCGTGCCCTAATCGTAACAAGTACACTAACACTAAAAAGTGACCTCACATGTACGCTAAACCTTAAGCGTTGTCGTACCCTAAACTGTGCCCGAATATCTCCCCATTCCCTTACACTAAACCTCACGCGAATCCTAACCCTGACCCTCACCCGAAGCCTTACACTCACCCTTGCCCTAATCTTAACCAGGACACGAACACTAGCTCGTGCCCTCACACGTACGCTAACCCTAAACCGCAGCAGTACCCTATCCTGTACCCTAATCCCTCCCCATTCCCTAACACTAACCCTAACCGAAACCCTGAAAGCGACCCTTTTCCGAGGCCTTACCCTCATCGGTGCCCTTGTCTTAACCAGGAAACCAACACTAACTAGTGCCCTCACACTTACGCTAACCCTTAAGCATTGTCATACCCTAACCTGTACCCTAATCCCTCTCCATTCCCTAACCCTAACCCTAACCCGAATCTTAACCCTGACCCTCACCCGAAGCCTTACCCTCACCCGTGCCCTAATCTTAACCAGGACACCAACACTAACTCGTGCCCTCACACGAACGCTAAACCTTAAGCGTTGTCGTACCCTAAATTGTACCCTAATCCCTCCCCATTCCCTAACCCTAACCCTAACCCGATCCCTAAACCTAACCCTCTTCCGATGCCCTACCCTAACCCATGCCCTAAACTTAACCAGTACACAAACACTAACTCTTGCCCTCAAACGTACGCTAACCCTTATGCGTTGTCGTACCCTATCCTGTACCCTAATCCCTCCCCATTCCCTAACCCTAACCCTAACCAAAACGCTGAACGTGACCCTTTTAGGAGGCCTTACCCTCATCGGTGCCCTTGCCTTAACCAGGACACCAACACTAACTCGTGCCCTCACACTTACGCTAACCCTTAAGCATTGTCGTACCCTAACCTGTACCCTAATCCCTCTCCATTCCCTAACACTAAGCCTAACCTGAAACCTAACCCTGACACTCACCCGAAACTTTACCCTCACCCGTGTCCTAATTTTAACCAGTACATCAACACTAGCCCATGCCCTCTAAGGTAGGCTAACCCTAAACAATTGCCGTACCCTAACCTGTACCCTAATCAATCCCCATTCCCTAACCATAATCCTAACCCAAACCCTTAACGTGACCCTCTTCCGAGGACTTACCCTCACCCGTGCCCTAATCGTAACAAGTACACTAACACTAACAAGTGACCTCACATGTACGCTAAACCTTAAGCGTTGTCGTACCCTAAACTGTGCCCGAATATCTCCCCATTCCCTTACCCTAAACCTCACGCGAATCCTAACCCTGACCCTCACCCGAAGCCTTACACTCACCCGTGCCCTAATCTTAACCTGGACACCAACACTAACTCGTGCCCTCACACGTACGCTAACCCTAAACCGCAGCAGTACCCTATCCTGTACCCTAATCCCTCCCCATTCCCTAACACTAACCCTAACCGAAACCCTGAAAGCGACCCTTTTCCGAGGCCTTACCCTCATCGGTGCCCTTGTCTTAACCAGGAAACCAACACTAACTCGTGCCCTCACACTTACGCTAACCCTTAAGCATTGTCATACCCTAACCTGTACCCTAATCCCTCTCCATTCCCTAACCCTAACCCTAACCCGAATCTTAACCCTGACCCTCACCCGAAGCCTTACCCTCACCCGTGCCCTAATCTTAACCAGGACACCAACACTAACTCGTGCCCTCACACGAACGCTAAACCTTAAGCGTTGTCGTACCCTAAATTGTACCCTAATCCCTCCCCATTCCCTAACCCTAACCCTAACCCGATCCCTAAACCTGACCCTCTTCCGATGCCCTACCCTAACCCATGCCCTAAACTTAACCAGTACACAAACACTAACTCCTGCCCTCAAACGTACGCTGACCCTTACGCGTTGTGGTACCCTATCCTGTACCCTAATCCCTCCCCATTCCCTAACCCTAACCGAAAGGATGAACGTGACTCTTTTCCGAGGCCTTACCCTCATCGGTGCCCTTGCCTTAACCAGGACACCAACACTAACTCGTGCCCTCACACTTACGCTAACCCTTAAGCATTGTCGTACCCTAACCTGTACCCTAATCCCTCTCCATTCCCTAACACTAAGCCTAACCTGAAACCTAACCCTGACACTCACCCGAAACTTTACCCTCACCCGTGTCTTACTTTTAACCAGTACATCAACACTAGCCCATGCCCTCTAACGTAGGCTAACCCTAAACAATTGCCGTCCCCTAACCTGTACCCTAATCAATCCCCATTCCCTAACCCTAATCCTAACCCAAACCCTTAACGTGACCCTCTTCCGAGGACTTACCCTCACCCGTGCCCTAATCGTAACAAGTACACTAACACTAACAAGTGACCTCACACGTACGCTAAACCTTAAGCGTTGTCGTGCCCTAAACTGTGCCCGAATATCTCCCCATTCCCTTACCCTAAACCTCACCCGAATCCTAACCCTGACCCTCACCCGAAGCCTTACCCTCACCCGTGCCCTAATCTTAACCAGGACACCAACACTGACTCGTGCCCTCACACGAACGATAAACCTTAAGCGTTGTCGTACCCTAAATTGTACCCTAATCCCTCCCCATTCCCTAACCCTAACCCTAACCCGATCCCTAAACCTAACCCTCTTCCGATGCCCTACCCTAACCCATGCCCTAAACTTAACCAGTACACAAACACTAACTCTTGCCCTCAAACGTACGCTAACCCTTATGCGTTGTCGTACCCTATCCTGTACCCTAATCCCTCCCCATTCCCTAACCCTAACCCTAACCAAAACGCTGAACGTGACCCTTTTCCGAGGCCTTACCCTCATCGGTGCCCTTGCCTTAACCAGGACACCAACACTAACTCATGCCCTCACACTTACGCTAACCCTTAAGCATTGTCGTACCCTAACCTGTACCCTAATACCTCTCCATTCCCTAACACTAAGCCTAACCTGAAACCTAACCCTGACACTCACCCGAAACTTTACCCTCACCCGTGTCCTAATTTTAACCAGTACATCAACACTAGCCCATGCCCTCTAACGTAGGCTAACCCTAAACAATTGCCGTACCCTAACCTGTACCCTAATCAATCCCCATTCCCTAACCCTAATCCTAACCCAAACCCTTAACGTGACCCTCTTCCAAGGACTTACCCTCACCCGTGCCCTAATCGTAACAAGTACACTAACACTAACAAGTGACCTCACATGTACGCTAAACCTTAAGCGTTGTCGTACCCTAAACTGTGCCCGAATATCTCCCCATTCCCTTACCCTAAACCTCACGCGAATCCTAACCCCGACCCTCACCCGAAGCCTTACACTCACCCGTGCCCTAATCTTAACCAGGACACCAACACTAACTCGTGCCCTCACACGTACGCTAACCGTAAACCGCAGCAGTACCCTATCCTGTACCCTAATCCCTCCCCACTCCCTAACACTAACCCTAACCGAAACACTGAAAGCGACCCTTTTCCGAGGCCTTACCCTCATCGGTGCCCTTGCCTTAACCAGGAAATCAACACTAACTCGTGCCCTCACACTTACGCAAACCCTTAAGCATTGTCATACCCTAACCTGTACCCTAATCCCTCTCCATTCCCTAACCCTAACCCTAACCCGAATCTTTACCCTGACCCTCACCCGAATCCTTACCCTCACCCGTGCCCTAATCTTAACCAGGACACCAACACTAACTCGTGCCCTCACACGAGCGCTAAACCTTAAGCGTTGTCGTACCCTAAATTTACCCTAATCCCTCCCCATTCCCTAACTCTAACCCTAACCCAATCCCTAAACCTGACCCTCTTCCGATGCCCTACCATAACCCATGCCCTGAACTTAACCAGTACACAAACACTAACTCCTGCCCTCAAACGTACGCTAACCCTTATGCGTTGTGGTACCCTATCCTGTACCCTAATCCCTCCCCATTCCCTAACCCTAACCGAAACGATGAACGTGACACTTTTCCGAGGCCTTACCATCATCGGTGCCCTTGCCTTAACTAGGACACCAACACTAACTCGTGCCCTCACACTTACGCTAACCCTTAAGCATTGTCGTACCCTTACCTGTACCCTAATCCCTCTCCATTCCCTAACACTAAGCCTAACCTGAAACCTAACCCTGACACTCACCCGAAACTTTACCCTCACCCGTGTCCTACTTTTAACCAGTACATCAACACTAGCCCATGCCCTCTAACGTAGGCTAACCCTAAACAATTGCCGTACCCTAACCTGTACCCTAATCAATCCCCATTCCCTAACCCTAATCCTAACCCAAACCCTTAACGTGACCCTCTTCCGAGGACTTACCCTCACCCGTGCCCTAATCGTAACAAGTACACTAACACTAACAAGTGACCTCACATGTACGCTAAACCTTAAGCGTTGTCGTACCCTAAACTGTGCCCGAATATCTCCCCATTCCCTTACCCTAAACCTCACGCGAATCCTAACCCCGACCCTCACCCGAAGCCTTACACTCACCCGTGCCCTAATCTTAACCAGGACACCAACACTAACTCGTGCCCTCACACGTACGCTAACCCTAAACCGCAGAAGTACCCTATCCTGTACCCTAATCCCTCCCCATTCCCTAACACTAACCCTAACCGAAACACTGAAAGCGACCCTTTTCCGAGGCCTTACCCTCATCGGTGCCCTTGTCTTAACCAGGAAATCAACACTAACTCGTGCCCTCACACTTACGCTAAACCTTAAGCATTGTCATACCCTAACCTGTACCCTAATCCCTCTCCATTCCCTAACCCTAACCCTAACCCGAATCTTAACCCTGACCCTCACCCGAAGCCTTACCCTCACCCGTGCCCTAATCTTAACCAGGACACCAACACTAACTCGTGCCCTCACACGAACGCTAAACCTTAAGCGTTGTCGTACCCTAAATTGTACCCTAATCCCTCCCCATTCCCTAACCCTAACCCTAACCCGATCCCTAAACCTGACCCTTTTCCGATGCCCTACCCTAACCCATGCCCTAATCTTAACCAGTACACAAACACTAACTCCTGCCCTCAAACGTACGCTAACCCTTATGCGTTGTGGTACCCTATCCTGTACCCTAATCCCTCCCCATTCCCTAACCCTAACCGAAACGATGAACGTGACTCTTTTCCGAGGCCTTACCCTCATCGGTGCCCTTGCCTTAACCAGGACACCAACACTAACTCGTGCCCTCACACTTACGCTAACCCTTAAGCATTGTCGTACCCTAACCTGTACCCTAATCCCTCTCCATTCCCTAACTCTAAGCCTAACCTGAAACCTAACCCTGACACTCACCCGAAACTTCACCCTCACCCGTGTCCTAATTTTAACCAGTACATCAACACTAGCCCATGCCCTCTAACGTAGGCTAACCCTAAACAATTGCCGTACCCTAACCTGTACCCTAATCAATCCCCATTCCCTAACCCTAAACCTAACCCAAACCCTTAACGTGACCCTCTTCCGAGGACTTACCCTCACCCGTGCCCTAATCGTAACAAGTACACTAACACTAACAAGTGACCTCACACGTACGCTAAACCTTAAGCGTTGTCGTACCCTAAAGTGTGCCCAAATATCTCCCCATTCCCTTACCCTAAACCTCACCCGAATCCTAACCCTGACCGTCACCCGAAACCTTACCCTCACCCGTGCCCTAATCTTAACCAGGACACCAACACTAACTCGTGCCCTCACACGAACGCTAAACCTAAAGCGTTGTCGTACCCTAAATTGTACCCTAATCCCTCCCCATTCCCTAACCCTAACCCTAACCCGATCCCTAAACCTAACCCTCTTCCGATGCCCTACCCTAACCCATGCCCTAAACTTAAGCAGTACACAAACACTAACTCTTGCCCTCAAACGTACGCTAAACCTTATGCGTTGTCGTACTCTATCCTGTACCCTAATCCCTCCCCATTCCCTAACCCTAACCCTAACCAAAACGCTGAACGTGACCCTTTTCCGAGGCCTTACCCTCATCGGTGCCCTTGCCTTAACCAGGGCACCAACACTAACTCATGCCCTCACACTTACGCTAACCCTTAAGCATTGTCGTACCCTAACCTGTACCCTAATCCCTCTCCATTCCCTAACACTAAGCCTAACCTGAAACCTAACCCTGACACTCACCCGAAACTTTACCCTCACCCGTGTCCTAATTTTAACCAGTACATCAACACTGGCCCATGCCCTCTAACGTAGGCTAACCCTAAACAATTGCCGTACCCTAACCTGTACCCTAATCAATCCCCATTCCCTAACCCTAATCCTAACCCAAACCCTTAACGTGACCCTCTTCCGAGGACTTACCCTCACCCGTGCCCTAATCGTAACAAGTACACTAACACTAACAAGTGACCTCACATGTACGCTAAACCTTAAGCGTTGTCGTACCCTAAACTGTGCCCGAATATCTCCCCATTCCCTTACCCTAAACCTCACGCGAATCCTAACCCTGACCCTCACCCGAAGCCTAACACTCACCCGTGCCCTAATCTTAACCAGGACACCAACACTAACTCGTGCCCTCACACGTACGCTAACCCTAAACCGCAGCAGTACCCTATCCTGTACCCTAATCCCTCCCCATTCCCTAACACTAACCCTAACCGAAACCCTGAAAGCGACCCTTTTCCGAGGCCTTACCCTCATCGGTGCCCTTGTCTTAACCAGGAAACCAACACTAACTCGTGCCCTCACACTTACGCTAACCCTTAAGCATTGTCATACCCTAACCTGTACCCTAATCCCTCTCCATTCCCTAACCCTAACCCTAACCCGAATCTTAACCCTGACCCTCACCCGAAGCCTTACCCTCACCCGTGCCCTAATCTTAACCAGGACACCAACACTAACTCGTGCCCTCACACGAACGCTAAACCTTAAGCGTTGTCGTACCCTAAATTGTACCCTAATCCCTCCCCATTCCCTAACCCTAACCCTAACCCGATCCCTAAACCTGACCCTCTTCCGATGCCCTACCCTAACCCATGCCCTAAACTTAACCAGTACACAAACACTAACTCCTGCCCTCAAACGTACGCTAACCCTTATGCGTTGTGGTACCCTATCCTGTACCCTAATCCCTCCCCATTCCCTAACCCTAACCGAAACGATGAACGTGACTCTTTTCCGAGGCCTTACCCTCATCGGTGCCCTTGCCTTAACCAGGACACCAACACTAACTCGTGCCCTCACACTTACGCTAACCCTTAAGCATTGTCGTACCCTAACCTGTACCCTAATCCCTCTCCATTCCCTAACACTAAGCCTAACCTGAAACCTAACCCTGACACTCACCCGAAACTTTACCCTCACCCGTGTCCTACTTTTAACCAGTACATCAACACTAGCCCATGCCCTCTAACGTAGGCTAACCCTAAACAATTGCCGTACCCTAACCTGTACCCTAATCAATCCCCATTCCCTAACCCTAATCCTAACCCAAACCCTTAACGTGACCCTCTTCCGAGGACTTACCCTCACTCGTGCCCTAATCGTAACAAGTACACTAACACTAACAAGTGACCTCACACGTACGCTAAACCTTAAGCGTTGTCGTACCCTAAACTGTGCCCGAATATCTCCCCATTCCCTTACCCTAAACCTCACCCGAATCCTAACCCTGACCGTCACCCGAAGCCTTACCCTCACCCGTGCCCTAATCTTAACCAGGACACCAACACTAACTCGTGCCCTCACACGAACGCTAAACCTTAAGCTTTGTCGTACCCTAAATTGTACCCTAATCCCTCCCCATTCCCTAACCCTAACCCTAACCCGATCCCTAAACCTAACCCTCTTCCGATGCCCCACCCTAACCCATGCCCTAAACTTAACCAGTACACAAACACTAACTCTTGCCCTCAAACGTACGCTAACCCTTATGCGTTGTCGTACCCTATCCTGTACCCTAATCCCTCCCCATTCCCTAACCCTAACCCTAACCAAAACGCTGAACGTGACCCTTTTCCGAGGCCTTACCCTCATCGGTGCCCTTGCCTTAACCAGGACACCAACACTAACACATGCCCTCACACTTACGCTAACCCTTAAGCATTGTCGTACCCTAACCTGTACCCTAATCCCTCTCCATTCCCTAACACTAAGCCTAACCTGAAACCTAACCCTGACACTCACCCGAAACTTTACCCTCACCCGTGTCCTAATTTTAACCAGTACATCAACACTAGCCCATGCCCTCTAACGTAGGATAACCCTAAACAATTGCCGTATCCTAACCTGTACCCTAATCAATCCCCATTCCCTAACCCTAATCCTAACCCAAACCCTTAACGTGACCCTCTTCCGAGGACTTACCCTCACCCGTGCCCTAATCGTAACAAGTACACTAACACTAACAAGTGACCTCACACGTACGCTAAACCTTAAGCGTTGTCGTACCCTAAACTGTGCCCGAATATCTCCCCATACCCTTACCCTAAACCTCACGCGAATCCTAACCCTGACCCTCACCCGAAGCCTTACACTCACCCGTGCCCTAATCGTAACCCGGACACCAACACTAACTCGTGCCCTCACACGTACGCTAACCCTAAACCGCAGCAGTACCCTATCCTGTACCCTAATACCTCCCCATTCCCTAACACTAACCCTAACCGAAACCCTGAAAGCGACCCTTTTCCGAGGCCTTACCCTCATCGGTGCCCTTGTCTTAACCAGGAAACCAACACTAACTCGTGCCCTCACACTTACGCTAACCCTTAAGCATTGTCATGCCCTAACCTGTACCCTAATCCCTCTCCATTCCCTAACCCTAACCCTAACCCGAATCTTTACCCTGACCCTCACCCGAAGCCTTACCCTCACCCGTGCCCTAATCTTAACCAGGACACCAACACTAACTCGTGCCCTCACACGAACGCTAAACCTTAAGCGTTGTCGTACCCTAAATTGTACCCTAATCCCTCCCCATTCCCTAACCCTAACCCTAACCCGAACCCAAAACCTGACCCTCTTCCGATGCCCTACCCTAACCCATGCACTAAACTTAACCAGTACACAAACACTAACTCCTGCCCTCAAACGTACGCTAACCCTTATGCGTTGTGGTACTCTATCCTGTACCCTAATCCCTCCCCATTCCCTAACCCTTACCCTAACCCGAATCTTAGCCCTGACCCTCACCCGAAGCCTTACCCTCACCCGTGCCCTAATCTTAACCAGGACACCAACACTAACTCGTGCCCTCACACGAACGCTAAACCTTAAGCGTTGTCGTACCCTAAATTGTACCCTAATCCCTCCCCATTCCCTAACCCTAACCCTAACCCGATCCCTAAACCTGAACCTCTTCCGATGCCCTACCCTAACCCATGCCCTAAACTTAACCAGTACACAAACACTAACTCCTGCCCTCAAACGTACGCTAACCCTTATGCGTTGTGGTACCCTATCCTGTACCCTAATCCCTCCCCATTCCCTAACCCTAACCGAAACGATGAACGTGACTCTTTTCCGAGGCCTTACCCTCATCGGTGCCCTTGCCTTAACCAGGACACCAACACTAACTCGTGCCCTCACACTTACGCTAACCCTTAAGCATTGTCGTACCCTAACCTGTACCCTAATCCCTCTCCATTCCCTAACACTAAGCCTAACCTGAAACCTAACCCTGACACTCACCCGAAACTTTACCCTCACCCGTGTCCTACTTTTAACCAGTACATCAACACTAGCCCATGCCCTCTAACGTAGGCTAACCCTAAACAATTGCCGTACCCTAACCTGTACCCTAATCAATCCCCATTCCCTAACCCTAATCCTAACCCAAACCCTTAACGTGACCCTCTTCCGAGGACTTACCCTCACCCGTGCCCTAATCGTAACAAGTACACTAACACTAACAAGTGACCTCACACGTACGCTAAACCTTAAGCGTTGTCGTACCCTAAACTGTGCCCGAATATCTCCCCATTCCCTTACCCTAAACCTCACGCGAATCCTAACCCTGACCGTCACCCGAAGCCTTACCCTCACCCGTGCCCTAATCTTAACCAGGACACCAACACTAACTCGTGCCCTCACACGAACGCTAAACCTTAAGCTTTGTCGTACCCTAAATTGTACCCTAATCCCTCCCCATTCCCTAACCCTAACCCTAACCCGATCCCTAAACCTAACCCTCTTCCGATGCCCCACCCTAACCCATGCCCTAAACTTAACCAGTACACAAACACTAACTCTTGCCCTCAAACGTACGCTAACCCTTATGTGTTGTCGTACCCTATCCTGTACCCTAATCCCTCCCCATTCCCTAACCCTAACCCTAACCAAAACGCTGAACGTGACCCTTTTCCGAGGCCTTACCCTCATCGGTGCCCTTGCCTTAACCAGGACACCAACACTAACACATGCCCTCACACTTACGCTAACCCTTAAGCATTGTCATACCCTAACCTGTACCCTAATCCCTCTCCATTCCCTAACACTAAGCCTAACCTGAAACCTAACCCTGACACTCACCCGAAACTTTACCCTCACCCGTGTCCTAATTTTAACCAGTACATCAACACTAGCCCATGCCCTCTAACGTAGGATAACCCTAAACAATTGCCGTATCCTAACCTGTACCCTAATCAATCCCCATTCCCTAACCCTAATCCTAACCCAAACCCTTAACGTGACCCTCTTCCGAGGACTTACCCTCACCCGTGCCCTAATCGTAACAAGTACACTAACACTAACATGTGACCTCACACGTACGCTAAACCTTAAGCGTTGTCGTACCCTAAACTGTGCCCGAATATCTCCCCATACCCTTACCCTAAACCTCACGCGAATCCTAACCCTGACCCTCACCCGAAGCCTTACACTCACCCGTGCCCTAATCGTAACCAGGACACCAACACTAACTCGTGCCCTCACACGTACGCTAACCCTAAACCGCAGCAGTACCCTATCCTGTACCCTAATACCTCCCCATTCCCTAACACTAACCCTAACCGAAACCCTGAAAGCGACCCTTTTCCGAGGCCTTACCCTCATCGGTGCCCTTGTCTTAACCAGGAAACCAACACTAACTCGTGCCCTCACACTTACGCTAACCCTTAAGCATTGTCATGCCCTAACCTGTACCCTAATCCCTCTCCATTCCCTAACCCTAACCCTAATCCGAATCTTTACCCTGACCCTCACCCGAAGCCTTACCCTCACCCGTGCCCTAATCTTAACCAGGACACCAACACTAACTCGTGCCCTCACACGAACGCTAAACCTTAAGCGTTGTCGTACCCTAAATTGTACCCTAATCCCTCCCCATTCCCTAACCCTAACCCTAACCCGAACCCTAAACCTGACCCTCTTCCGATGCCCTACCCTAACCCATGCACTAAACTTAACCAGTACACAAACACTAACTCCTGCCCTCAAACATACGCTAACCCTTATGCGTTGTGGTACTCTATCCTGTACCCTAATCCCTCCCCATTCCCTAACCCTTACCCTAACCCGAATCTTAGCCCTGACCCTCACCCGAAGCCTTACCCTCACCCGTGCCCTAATCTTAACCAGGACACCAACACTAACTCGTGCCCTCACACGAACGCTAAACCTTAAGCGTTGTCGTACCCTAAATTGTACCCTAATCCCTCCCCTTTCCCTAACCCTAACCCGATCCCTAAACCTGACCCTCTTCCGATGCCCTACCCTAACCCATGCCCTAAACTTAACCAGTACACAAACACTAACTCCTGCCCTCAAACGTACGCTAACCCTTATGCGTTGTGGTACCCTATCCTGTACCCTAATCACTCCCCATTCCCTAACCCTAACCGAAACGATGAACGTGACTCTTTTCCGAGGCCTTACCCTCATCGGTGCCCTTGCCTTAACCAGGACACCAACACTAACTCGTGCCCTCACACTTACGCTAACCCTTAAGCATTGTCGTACCCTAACCTGTACCCTAATCCCTCTCCATTCCCTAACACTAAGCCTAACCTGAAACCTAACCCTGACACTCACCCGAAACTTTACCCTCACCCGTGTCCTACTTTTAACCAGTACATCAACACTAGCCCATGCCCTCTAACGTAGGCTAACCCTAAACAATTGCCGTACCCTAACCTGTACCCTAATCAATCCCCATTCCCTAACCCTAATCCTAACCCAAACCCTTAACGTGACCCTCTTCCGAGGACTTACCCTCACCCGTGCCCTAATCGTAACAAGTACACTAACACTAACAAGTGACCTCACACGTACGCTAAACCTTAAGCGTTGTCGTACCCTAAACTGTGCCCGAATATCTCCCCATTCCCTTACCCTAAACCTCACGCGAATCCTAACCCTGACCCTCACCCGAAGCCTTACACTCACCCGTGCCCTAATCTTAACCAGGACACCAACACTAACTCGTGCCCTCACATGTACGCTAACCCTAAACCGCAGCAGTACCCTATCCTGTACCCTAATCCCTCCCCATTCCCTAACACTAACCCTAACCGAAACCCTGAAAGCGACCCTTTTCCGAGGCCTTACCCTCATCGGTGTCCTTGTCTTAACCAGGAAACCAACACTAACTCGTGCCCTCACACTTACGCTAACCCTTAAGCATTGTCATACCCTAACCTGTACCCTAATCCCTCTCCATTCCCTAACCCTAACCCTAACCCGAATCTTAACCCTGACCCTCACCCGAAGCCTTACCCTCACCCGTGCCCTAATCTTAACCAGGACACCAATATTAACTCGTGCCCTCACACGAACGCTAAACCTTAAGCGTTGTCGTACCCTAAATTGTACCCTAATCCCTCCCCATTCCCTAACCCTAACCCTAACCCGATCCCTAAACCTGACCCTCTTCCGATGCCCTACCCTAACCCATGCCCTAAACTTAACCAGTACACAAACACTAACTCCTGCCCTCAAACGTACGCTAACCCTTATGCGTTGTGGTACCCTATCCTGTACCCTAATCCCTCCCCATTCCCTAACCCTAACCGAAACGATGAACGTGACTCTTTTCCGAGGCCTTACCCTCATCGGTGCCCTTGCCTTAACCAGGACACCAACACTAACTCGTGCCCTCACACTTACGCTAACCCTTAAGCATTGTCGTACCCTAACCTGTACCCTAATCCCTCTCCATTCCCTAACACTAAGCCTAACCTGAAACCTAACCCTGACACTCACCCGAAACTTTACCCTCACCCGTGTCCTACTTTTAACCAGTACATCAACACTAGCCCATGCCTTCTAACGTAGGCTAACCCTAAACAATTGCCGTACCCTAACCTGTACCCTAATCAATCCCCATTCCCTAACCCTAATCCTAACCCAAACCCTTAACGTGACCCTCTTCCGAGGACTTACCCTCACCCGTGCCCTAATCGTAACAAGTACACTAACACTAACAAGTGACCTCACACGTACGCTAAACCTTAAGCGTTGTCGTACCCTAAACTGTGCCCGAATATCTCCCCATTCCCTTACCCTAAACCTCACCCGAATCCTAACCCTGACCGTCACCCGAAGCCTTACCCTCACCCGTGCCCTAATCTTAACCAGGACACCAACACTAACTCGTGCCCTCACACGTACGCTAACCCTAAACCGCAGCAGTACCCTATCCTGTACCCTAATCCCTCCCCATTCCCTAACACTAACGCTAACCGAAACCCTGAAAGCGACCCTTTTCCGAGGCCTTACCCTCATCGGTGCCCTTGTCTTAACCAGGAAACCAACACTAACTCGTGCCCTCACACTTACGCTAACCCTTAAGCATTGTCATACCCTAACCTGTACCCTAATCCCTCTCCATTCCCTAACCCTAACCCTAACCCGAATCTTAACCCTGACCCTCACCCGAAGCCTTACCCTCACCCGTGCCCTAATCTTAACCAGGACACCAACACTAACTCGTGCCCTCACACGAACGCTAAACCTTAAGCGTTGTCGTACCCTAAATTGTACCCTAATCCCCCCTCATTCCCTAACCCTAACCCTAACCCGATCCCTAAACCTGACCCTCTTCCGATGCCCTACCCTAACCCATGCCCTAAACTTAACCAGTACACAAACACTAACTCCTGCCCTCAAACGTACGCTAACCCTTATGCGTTGTGGTACCCTATCCTGTACCCTAATCCCTCCCCATTCCCTAACCCTAACCGAAACGATGAACGTGACTCTTTTCCGAGGCCTTACCCTCATCGGTGCCCTTGCCTTAACCAGGACACCAACACTAACTCGTGCCCTCACACTTACGCTAACCCTTAAGCATTGTCGTACCCTAACCTGTACCCTAATCCCTCTCCATTCCCTAACACTAAGCCTAACCTGAAACCTAACCCTGACACTCACCCGAAACTTTACCCTCACCCGTGTCCTACTTTTAACCAGTACATCAACACTAGCCCATGCCCTCTAACGTAGGCTAACCCTAAACAATTGCCATACCCTAACCTGTACCCTAATCAATCCCCATTCCCTAACCCTAATCCTAACCCAAACCCTTAACGTGACCCTCTTCCGAGGACTTACCCTCACCCGTGCCCTAATCGTAACAAGTACACTAACACTAACAAGTGAACTCACACGTACGCTAAACCTTAAGCGTTGTCGTACCCTAAACTGTTCCCGAATATCTCCCCATTCCCTTACCCTAAACCTCACCCGAATCCTAACCCTGACCGTCACCCGAAGCCTTACCCTCACCCGTGCCCTAATCTTAACCAGGACACCAACACTAACTCGTGCCCTCACACGAACGCTAAACCTTAAGCGTTGTCGTACCCTAAATTGTACCCTAATCCCTCCCCATTCCCTAACCCTAACCCTAACCCGATCCCTAAACCTAACCCTCTTCCGATGCCCTACCCTAACCCATGCCCTAAACTTAACCACTACACAAACACTAACTCTTGCCCTCAAACGTACGCTAACCCTTATGCGTTGTGGTACCCTATCCTGTACCGTAATCCCTCCCCATTCCCTAACCCTAACCCTAACCAAAACGCTGAACGTGACCCTTTTCCGAGGCCTTACCCTCATCGGTGCCCTTGCCTTAACCAGGACACCAACACTAACTGATGCCCTCACACTTACGCTAACCCTTAAGCATTGTCGTACCCTAACCTGTACCCTAATCCCTCTCCATTCCCTAACACTAAGCCTAACCTGAAACCTAACCCTGACACTCACCCGAAACTTTACCCTCACCCGTGTCCTAATTTTAACCAGTACATCAACACTAGCCCATGCCCTCTAACGTAGGCTAACCCTAAACAATTGCCGTACCCTAACCTGTACCTTAATCAATCCCCATTCCCTAACCCTAATCCTAACCCAAACCCTTAACGTGACCCTCTTCCGAGGACTTACCCTCACCCGTGCCCTAATCGTAACAAGTACACTAACACTAACAAGTGACCTCACATGTACGCTAAACCTTAAGCGTTGTCGTACCCTAAACTGTGCCCGAATATCTCCCCATTCCCTTACCCTAAACCTCACGCGAATCCTAACCCTGACCCTCACCCGAAGCCTTACACTCACCCGTGCCCTAATCTTAACCAGGACACCAACACTAACTCGTGCCCTCACACGTACGCTAACCCTAAACCGCAGCACTACCCTATCCTGTACCCTAATCCCTCCCCATTCCCTAACACTAACCCTAACCGAAACCCTGAAAGCGACCCTTTTCCGAGGCCTTACCCTCATCGGTGCCCTTGTCTTAACCAGGAAACCAACACTAACTCATGCCCTCACACTTACGCTAACCCTTAAGCATTGTCATACCCTAACCTGTACCCTAATCCCTCTCCATTCCCTAACCCTAACCCTCACCCGAATCTTAACCCTGACCCTCACCCGAAGCCTTACCCTCACCCGTGCCCTAATCTTAACCAGGACACCAACACTAACTCGTGCCCTCACACGAACGCTAAACCTTAAGCGTTGCCGTACCCTAAATTGTACCCTAATCCCTCCCCATTCCCTAACCCTAACCCTAACCCGATCCCTAAACCTGACCCTCTTCCGATGCCCTACCCTAACCCATGCCCTAAACTTAACCAGTACACAAACACTAACTCCTGCCCTCAAACGTACGCTAACCCTTATGCGTTGTGGTACCCTATCCTGTACCCTAATCCCTCCCCATTCCCTAACCCTAACCGAAACGATGAACGTGACTCTTTTCCGAGGCCTTACCTTCATCGGTGCCCTTGCCTTAACCAGGACACCAACATTAACTCGTGCCCTCACACTTACGCTAACCCTTAAGCATTGTCGTACCCTAACCTGTACCCTAATCCCTCTCCATTCCCTAACACTAAGCCTAACCTGAAACCTAACCCTGACACTCACCCGAAACTTTACCCTCACCCGTGTCCTAATTTTAACCAGTACATCAACACTAGCCCATGCCCTCTAATGTAGGCTAACCCTAAACAATTGCCGTACCCTAACCTGTACCCTAATCAATCCCCATTCCCTAACCCTAATCCTAACCCAAACCCTTAACGTGACCCTCTTCCGAGGACTTACCCTCACCCGTGCCCTAATCGTAACAAGTACACTAACACTAACAAGTGACCTCACATGTACGCTAAACCTTAAGCGTTGTCGTACCCTAAACTGTGCCCGAATATCTCCCCATTCCCTTACCCTAAACCTCACGCGAATCCTAACCCCGACCCTCACCCGAAGCCTTACACTCACCCGTGCCCTAATCTTAACCAGGACACCAACACTAACTCGTGCCCTCACACGTACGCTAACCCTAAACCGCAGCAGTACCCTATCCTGTACCCTAATCCCTCCCCATTCCCTAACACTAACCCTAACCGAAACACTGAAAGCGACCCTTTTCCGAGGCCTTACCCTCATCGGTGCCCTTGTCTTAACCAGGAAATCAACACTAACTCGTGCCCTCACACTTACGCTAACCCTTAAGCATTGTCATACCCTAACCTGTACCCTAATCCCTCTCCATTCCCTAACCCTAACCCTAACCCGAATCTTAACCCTGACCCTCACCCGAAGCCTTACCCTCACCCGTGCCCTAATCTTAACCAGGACACCAACACTAACTCGTGCCCTCACACGAGCGCTAAACCTTAAGCGTTGTCGTACCCTAAATTTACCCCAATCCCTCCCCATTCCCTAACTCTAACCCTAACCCAATCCCTAAACCTGACCCTCTTCCGATGCCCTACCATAACCCATGCCCTAAACTTAACCAGTACACAAACACTAACTCCTGCCCTCAAAGGTACGCTAACCCTTATGCATTGTGGTACCCTATCCTGTACCCTAATCCCTCCCCATTCCCTAAACCTAACCGAAACGATGAACGTGACACTTTTCCGAGGCCTTACCATCATCGGTGCCCTTGCCTTAACTAGGACACCAACACTAACTCGTGCCCTCACACTTACGCTAACCCTTAAGCATTGTCGTACCCTTACCTGTACCCTAATCCCTCTCCATTCCCTAACACTAAGCCTAACCTGAAACCTAACCCTGACACTCACCCGAAACTTTACCCTCACCCGTGTCCTACTTTTAACCAGTACATCAACACTAGCCCATGCCCTCTAACGTAGGCTAACCCTAAACAATTGCCGTACCCTAACCTGTACCCTAATCAATCCCCATTCCCTAACCCTAATCCTAACCCAAACCCTTAACGTGACCCTCTTCCGAGGACTTACCCTCACCCGTGCCCTAATCGTAACAAGTACACTAACACTAACAAGTGACCTCACATGTACGCTAAACCTTAAGCGTTGTCGTACCCTAAACTGTGCCCGAATATCTCCCCATTCCCTTACCCTAAACCTCACGCGAATCCTAACCCCGACCCTCACCCGAAGCCTTACACTCACCCGTGCCCTAATCTTAACCAGGACACCAACACTAACTCGTGCCCTCACACGTACGCTAACCCTAAACCGCAGCAGTACCCTATCCTGTACCCTAATCCCTCCCCATTCCCTAACACTAACCCTAACCGAAACCCTGAAAGCGACCCTTTTCCGAGGCCTTACCCTCATCGGTGCCCTTGTCTTAACCAGGAAATCAACACTAACTCGTGCCCTCACACTTACGCTAAACCTTAAGCATTGTCATACCCTAACCTGTACCCTAATCCCTCTCCATTCCCTAACCCTAACCCTAACCCGAATCTTAACCCTGACCCTCACCCGAAGCCTTACCCTCACCCGTGCCCTAATCTTAACCAGGACACCAACACTAACTCGTGCCCTCACACGAACGCTAAACCTTAAGCGTTGTCGTACCCTAAATTGTACCCTAATCCCTCCCCATTCCCTAACCCTAACCCTAACCCGATCCCTAAACCTGACCCTCTTCCGATGCCCTACCCTAACCCATGCCCTAAACTTAACCAGTACACAAACACTAACTCCTGCCCTCAAACGTACGCTAACCCTTATGCGTTGTGGTACCCTATCCTGTACCCTAATCCCTCCCCATTCCCTAACCCTAACCGAAACGATGAACGTGACTCTTTTCCGAGGCCTTACCCTCATCGGTGCCCTTGCCTTAACCAGGACACCAACACTAACTCGTGCCCTCACACTTACGCTAACCCTTAAGCATTGTCGTACCCTAACCTGTACCCTAATCCCTCTCCATTCCCTAACTCTAAGCCTAACCTGAAACCTAACCCTGACACTCACCCGAAACTTTACCCTCACCCGTGTCCTAATTTTAACCAGTACATCAACACTAGCCCATGCCCTCTAACGTAGGCTAACCCTAAACAATTGCCGTACCCTAACCTGTACCCTAATCAATTCCCATTCCCTAACCCTAAACCTAACCCAAACCCTTAACGTGACCCTCTTCCGAGGACTTACCCTCACCCGTGCCCTAATCGTAACAAGTACACTAACACTAACAAGTGACCTCACACGTACGCTAAACCTTAAGCGTTGTCGTACCCTAAAGTGTGCCCAAATATCTCCCCATTCCCTTACCCTAAACCTCACCCGAATCCTAACCCTGACCGTCACCCGAAACCTTACCCTCACCCGTGCCCTAATCTTAACCAGGACACCAACACTAACTCGTGCCCTCACACGAACGCTAAACCTAAAGCGTTGTCGTACCCTAAATTGTACCCTAATCCCTCCCCATTCCCTAACCCTAACCCTAACCCGATCCCTAAACCTAACCCTCTTCCGATGCCCTACCCTAACCCATGCCCTAAACTTAACCAGTACACAAACACTAACTCTTGCCCTCAAACGTACGCTAACCCTTGTGCGTTGTCGTACTCTATCCTGTACCCTAATCCCTCCCCATTCCCTAACCCTAACCCTAACCAAAACGCTGACCGTGACCCTTTTCCGAGGCCTTACCCTCATCGGTGCCCTTGCCTTAACCAGGGCACCAACACTAACTCATGCCCTCACACTTACGCTAACCCTTAAGCATTGTCGTACCCTAACCTGTACCCTAATCCCTCTCCATTCCCTAACACTAAGCCTAACCTGAAACCTAACCCTGACACTCACCCGAAACTTTACCCTCACCCGTGTCCTAATTTTAACCAGTACATCAACACTGGCCCATGCCCTCTAACGTAGGCTAACCCTAAACAATTGCCGTACCCTAACCTGTACCCTAATCAATCCCCATTCCCTAACCCTAATCCTAACCCAAACCCTTAACGTGACCCTCTTCCGAGGACTTACCCTCACCCGTGCCCTAATCGTAACAAGTACACTAACACTAACAAGTGACCTCACATGTACGCTAAACCTTAAGCGTTGTCGTACCCTAAACTGTGCCCGAATATCTCCCCATTCCCTTACCCTAAACCTCACGCGAATCCTAACCCTGACCCTCACCCGAAGCCTAACACTCACCCGTGCCCTAATCTTAACCAGGACACCAACACTAACTCGTGCCCTCACACGTACGCTAACCCTAAACCGCAGCAGTACCCTATCCTGTACCCTAATCCCTCCCCATTCCCTAACACTAACCCTAACCGAAACCCTGAAAGCGACCCTTTTCCGAGGCCTTACCCTCATCGGTGCCCTTGTCTTAACCAGGAAACCAACACTAACTCGTGCCCTCACACTTACGCTAACCCTTAAGCATTGTCATACCCTAACCTGTACCCTAATCCCTCTCCATTCCCTAACCCTAACCCTAACCCGAATCTTAACCCTGACCCTCACCCGAAGCCTTACCCTCACCCGTGCCCTAATCTTAACCAGGACACCAACACTAACTCGTGCCCTCACACGAACGCTAAACCTTAAGCGTTGTCGTACCCTAAATTGTACCCTAATCCCTCCCCATTCCCTAACCCTAACCCTAACCCGATCCCTAAACCTGACCCTCTTCCGATGCCCTACCCTAACCCATGCCCTAAACTTAACCAGTACACAAACACTAACTCCTGCCCTCAAACGTACGCTAACCCTTATGCGTTGTGGTACCCTATCCTGTACCCTAATCCCTCCCCATTCCCTAACCCTAACCGAAACGATGAACGTGACTCTTTTCCGAGGCCTTACCCTCATCGGTGCCCTTGCCTTAACCAGGACACCAACACTAACTCGTGCCCTCACACTTACGCTAACCCTTAAGCATTGTCGTACCCTAACCTGTACCCTAATCCCTCTCCATTCCCTAACACTAAGCCTAACCTGAAACCTAACCCTGACACTCACCCGAAACTTTACCCTCACCCGTGTCCTACTTTTAACCAGTACATCAACACTAGCCCATGCCCTCTAACGTAGGCTAACCCTAAACAATTGCCGTACCCTAACCTGTACCCTAATCAATCCCCATTCCCTAACCCTAATCCTAACCCAAACCCTTAACGTGACCCTCTTCCGAGGACTTACCCTCACCCGTGCCCTAATCGTAACAAGTACACTAACACTAACAAGTGACCTCACACGTACGCTAAACCTTAAGCGTTGTCGTACCCTAAAGTGTGCCCAAATATCTCCCCATTCCCTTACCCTAAACCTCACCCGAATCCTAACCCTGACCGTCACCCGAAACCTTACCCTCACCCGTGCCCTAATCTTAACCAGGACACCAACACTAACTCGTGCCCTCACACGAACGCTAAACCTAAAGCGTTGTCGTACCCTAAATTGTACCCTAATCCCTCCCCATTCCCTAACCCTAACCCTAACCCGATCCCTAAACCTAACCCTCTTCCGATGCCCTACCCTAACCCATGCCCTAAACTTAACCAGTACACAAACACTAACTCTTGCCCTCAAACGTACGCTAACCCTTGTGCGTTGTCGTACTCTATCCTGTACCCTAATCCCTCCCCATTCCCTAACCCTAACCCTAACCAAAACGCTGACCGTGACCCTTTTCCGAGGCCTTACCCTCATCGGTGCCCTTGCCTTAACCAGGGCACCAACACTAACTCATGCCCTCACACTTACGCTAACCCTTAAGCATTGTCGTACCCTAACCTGTACCCTAATCCCTCTCCATTCCCTAACACTAAGCCTAACCTGAAACCTAACCCTGACACTCACCCGAAACTTTACCCTCACCCGTGTCCTAATTTTAACCAGTACATCAACACTGGCCCATGCCCTCTAACGTAGGCTAACCCTAAACAATTGCCGTACCCTAACCTGTACCCTAATCAATCCCCATTCCCTAACCCTAATCCTAACCCAAACCCTTAACGTGACCCTCTTCCGAGGACTTACCCTCACCCGTGCCCTAATCGTAACAAGTACACTAACACTAACAAGTGACCTAAATGTACGCTAAACCTTAAGCGTTGTCGTACCCTAAACTGTGCCCGAATATCTCCCCATTCCCTTACCCTAAACCTCACGCGAATCCTAACCCTGACCCTCACCCGAAGCCTAACACTCACCCGTGCCCTAATCTTAACCAGGACACCAACACTAACTCGTGCCCTCACACGTACGCTAACCCTAAACCGCAGCAGTACCCTATCCTGTACCCTAATCCCTCCCCATTCCCTAACACTAACCCTAACCGAAACCCTGAAAGCGACCCTTTTCCGAGGCCTTACCCTCATCGGTGCCCTTGTCTTAACCAGGAAACCAACACTAACTCGTGCCCTCACACTTACGCTAACCCTTAAGCATTGTCATACCCTAACCTGTACCCTAATCCCTCTCCATTCCCTAACCCTAACCCTAACCCGAATCTTAACCCTGACCCTCACCCGAAGCCTTACCCTCACCCGTGCCCTAATCTTAACCAGGACACCAACACTAACTCGTGCCCTCACACGAACGCTAAACCTTAAGCGTTGTCGTACCCTAAATTGTACCCTAATCCCTCCCCATTCCCTAACCCTAACCCTAACCCGATCCCTAAACCTGACCCTCTTCCGATGCCCTACCCTAACCCATGCCCTAAACTTAACCAGTACACAAACACTAACTCCTGCCCTCAAACGTACGCTAACCCTTATGCGTTGTGGTACCCTATCCTGTACCCTAATCCCTCCCCATTCCCTAACCCTAACCGAAACGATGAACGTGACTCTTTTCCGAGGCCTTACCCTCATCGGTGCCCTTGCCTTAACCAGGACACCAACACTAACTCGTGCCCTCACACTTACGCTAACCCTTAAGCATTGTCGTACCCTAACCTGTACCCTAATCCCTCTCCATTCCCTAACACTAAGCCTAACCTGAAACCTAACCCTGACACTCACCCGAAACTTTACCCTCACCCGTGTCCTACTTTTAACCAGTACATCAACACTAGCCCATGCCCTCTAACGTAGGCTAACCCTAAACAATTGCCGTACCCTAACCTGTACCCTAATCAATCCCCATTCCCTAACCCTAATCCTAACCCAAACCCTTAACGTGACCCTCTTCCGAGGACTTACCCTCACCCGTGCCCTAATCGTAACAAGTACACTAACACTAACAAGTGACCTCACATGTACGCTAAACCTTAAGCGTTGTCGTACCCTAAACTGTGCCCGAATATCTCCCCATTCCCTTACCCTAAACATCACGCGAATCCTAACCCTGACCCTCACCCGAAGCCTTACACTCACCCGTGCCCTAATCTTAACCAGGACACCAATACTAACTCGTGCCCTCACACGTACGCTAACCCTAAACCGCAGCAGTACCCTATCCTGTACCCTAATCCCTCTCCATTCCCTAACACTAAGCCTAACCTGAAACCTAACCCTGACACTCACCCGAAACTTTACCCTCACCCGTGTCCTAATTTTAACCAGTACATCAACACTAGCCCATGCCCTCTAACGTAGGCTAACCCTAAACAATTGCCGTACCCTAACCTGTACCCTAATCAATCCCCATTCCCTAACCCTAAACCTAACCCAAACCCTTAACGTGACCCTCTTCCGAAGACTTACCCTCACCCGTGCCCTAATCGTAACAAGTACACTAACACTAACAAGTGACCTCACACGTACGCTAAACCTTAAGCGTTGTCGTACCCTAAAGTGTGCCCAAATATCTCCCCATTCCCTTACCCTAAACCTCACCCGAATCCTAACCCTGACAGTCACCCGAAACCTTACCCTCACCCGTGCCCTAATCTTAACCAGGACACCAACACTAACTCGTGCCCTCACACGAACGCTAAACCTAAAGCGTTGTCGTACCCTAAATTGTACCCTAATCCCTCCCCATTCCCTAAGCCTAACCCTAACCCGATCCCTAAACCTAACCCTCTTCCGATGCCCTACCCTAACCCATGCCCTAAACTTAACCAGTACACAAACACTAACTCTTGCCCTCAAACGTACGCTAACCCTTATGCGTTGTCGTACTCTATCCTGTACCCTAATCCCTCCCCATTCCCTAACCCTAACCCTAACCAAAACGCTGAACGTGACCCTTTTCCGAGGCCTTACCCTAATCGGTGCCCTTGCCTTAACCAGGGCACCAACACTAACTCATGCCCTCACACTTACGCTAACCCTTAAGCATTGTCGTACCCTAACCTGTACCCTAATCCCTCTCCATTCCTTAACACTAAGCCTAACCTGAAACCTAACCCTGACACTCACCCGAAACTTTACCCTCACCCGTGTCCTAATTTTAACCAGTACATCAACACTGGCCCATGCCCTCTAACGTAGGCTAACCCTAAACAATTGCCGTACCCTAACCTGTACCCTAATCAATCCCCATTCCCTAACCCTAATCCTAACCCAAACCCTTAACGTGACCCTCTTCCGAGGACTTACCCTCATCCGTGCCCTAATCGTAACAAGTACACTAACACTAACAAGTGACCTCACATGTACGCTAAACCTTAAGCGTTGTCGTACCCTAAACTGTGCCCGAATATCTCCCCATTCCCTAACCCTAAACCTCACGCGAATCCTAACCCTGACCCTCACCCGAAGCCTAACACTCACCCGTGCCCTAATCTTAACCAGGACACCAACACTAACTCGTGCCCTCACACGTACGCTAACCCTAAACCGCAGCAGTACCCTATCCTGTACCCTAATCCCTCCCCATTCCCTAACACTAACCCTAACCGAAACCCTGAAAGCGACCCTTTTCCGAGGCCTTACCCTCATCGGTGCCCTTGTCTTAACCAGGAAACCAACACTAACTCGTGCCCTCACACTTACGCTAACCCTTAAGCATTGTCATACCCTAACCTGTACCCTAATCCCTCTCCATTCCCTAACCCTAACCCTAACCCGAATCTTAACCCTGACCCTCACCCGAAGCCTTACCCTCACCCGTGCCCTAATCTTAACCAGGACACCAACACTAACTCGTGCCCTCACACGAACGCTAAACCTTAAGCGTTTTCGTACCCTAAATTGTACCCTAATCCCTCCCCATTCCCTAACCCTAACCCTAACCCGACCCCTAAACCTGACCCTCTTCCGATGCCCTACCCTAACCCATGCCCTAAACTTAACCAGTACACAAACACTAACTCCTGCCCTCAAACGTACGCTAACCCTTATGCGTTGTGGTACCCTATCCTGTACCCTAATCCCTCCCCATTCCCTAACCCTAACCGAAACGATGAACGTGACTCTTTTCCGAGGCCTTACCCTCATCGGTGCCCTTGCCTTAACCAGGACACCAACACTAACTCGTGCCCTCACACTTACGCTAACCCTTAAGCATTGTCGTACCCTAACCTGTACCCTAATCCCTCTCCATTCCCTAACACTAAGCCTAACCTGAAACCTAACCCTGACACTCACCCGAAACTTTACCCTCACCCGTGTCCTACTTTTAACCAGTACATCAACACTAGCCCATGCCCTCTAACGTAGGCTAACCCTAAACAATTGCCGTACCCTAACCTGTACCCTAATCAGTCCCCATTCCCTAACCCTAATCCTAACCCAAACCCTTAACGTGACCCTCTTCCGAGGACTTACCCTCACCCGTGCCCTAATCGTAACAAGTACACTAACACTAAGAAGTGACCTCACACGTACGCTAAGCCTTAAGCGTTGTCGTACCCTAAACTGTGCCCAAATATCTCCCCATTCCCTTACCCTAAACCTCACCCGAATCCTAACCCTGACCGTCACCCGAAGCCTTACCCTCACCCGTGCCCTAATCTTAACCAGGACACCAACACTAACTTGTGCCCTCACACGAACGCTAAACCTTAAGCTTTGTCGTACCCTAAATTGTACCCTAATCCCTCCCCATTCCCTAACCCTAACCCTAACCCGATCCCTAAACCTAACCCTCTTCCGATGCCTTACCCTAACCCATGCCCTAAACTTAACCAGTACACAAACACTAACTCTTGCCCTCAAATGTACGCTAACCCTTATGCGTTGTCGTACCCTATCCTGTACCCTAATCCCTCCCCATTCCCTAACCCTAACCCTAACCAAAACGCTGAACGTGACCCTTTTCCGAGGCCTTACCCTCATCGGTGCCCTTGCCTTAACCAGGACACCAACACTAACACATGCCCTCACACTTACGCTAACCCTTAAGCATTGTCGTACCCTAACCTGTACCCTAATCCCTCTCCATTCCCTAACACTAAGCCTAACCTGAAACCTAACCGTGACACTCACCCGAAACTTTACCCTCACCCGTGTCCTAATTTTAACCAGTACATCAACACTAGCCCATGCCCTCTAATGTAGGATAACCCTAAACAATTGCCGTACCCTAACCTGTACCCTAATCAATCCCCATTCCCTATCCCTAATCCTAACCCAAACCCTTAACGTGACCCTCTTCCGAGGACTTACCCTCACCCGTGCCCTAATCGTAACAAGTACACTAACACTAACAAGTGACCTCACATGTACGGTAAACCTTTAGCGTTGTCGTACCCTAAACTGTGCCCGAATATCTCCCCATTCCCTTACCCTAAACATCACGCGAATCCTAACCCTGACCCTCACCCGAAGCCTTACACTCACCCGTGCCCTAATCTTAACCAGGACACCAACACTAACTCGTGCCCTCACACGTACGCTAACCCTAAACCGCAGCAGTACCCTATCCTGTACCCTAATCCCTCCCCATTCCCTAACACTAACCCTAACCGAAACCCTGAAAGCGACCCTTTTCCGAGGCCTTACCCTCATCGGTGCCCTTGTCTTAACCAGGAAACCAACACTAACTCGTGCCCTCACACTTACGCTAACCCTTAAGCATTGTCATACCCTAACCTGTACCCTAATCCCTCTCCATTCCCTAACCCTAACCCTAACCCGAATCTTAACCCTGACCCTCACCCGAAGCCTTACCCTCACCCGTGCCCTAATCTTAACCAGGACACCAACACTAACTCGTGCCCTCACACGAACGCTAAACCTTAAGCGTTGTCGTACCCTAAATTGTACCCTAATCCCTCCCCATTCCCTAACCCTAACCCTAACCCGATCCCTAAACCTGACCCTCTTCCGATGACCTACCCTAACCCATGCCCTAAACTTAACCAGTACACAAACACTAACTCCTGCCCTCAAACGTACGCTAACCCTTATGCGTTGTGGTACCCTATCCTGTACCCTAATCCCTCCCCATTCCCTAACCCTAACCGAAACGATGAACGTGACTCTTTTCCGAGGCCTTACCCTCATCGGTGCCCTTGCCTTAACCAGGACACCAACACTAACTCGTGCCCTCACACTTACGCTAACCCTTAAGCATTGTCGTACCCTAACCTGTACCCTAATCCCTCTCCATTCCCTAACACTAAGCCTAACCTGAAACCTAACCCTGACACTCACCCGAAACTTTACCCTCACCCGTGTCCTACTTTTAACCAGTACATCAACACTAGCCCATGCCCTCTAACGTAGGCTAACCCTAAACAATTGCCGTACCCTAACCTGTACCCTAATCAATCCCCATTCCCTAACCCTAATCCTAACCCAAACCCTTAACGTGACCCTCTTCCGAGGACTTACCCTCACCTGTGCCCCAATCATAACAAGTACACTAACACTAACAAGTGACCTCACACGTACGCTAAACCTTAAGCGTTGTCGTACCCTAAACTGTGCCCGAATATCTCCCCATTCCCTTACCCTAAACCTCACCCGAATCCTAACCCTGACCGTCACCCGAAGCCTTACCCTCACCCGTGCCCTAATCTTAACCAGGACACCAACACTAACTCGTGCCCTCACACGAACGCTAAACCTTAAGCTTTGTCGTACCCTAAATTGTACCCTAATCCCTCCCCATTCCCTAACCCTAACCCTAACCCGATCCCTAAACCTAACCCTCTTCCGATGCCCCACCCTAACCCATGCCCTAAACTTAACCAGTACACAAACACTAACTCTTGCCCTCAAACGTACGCTAACCCTTATGCGTTGTCGTACCCTATCCTGTACCCTAATCCCTCCCCATTCCCTAACCCTAACCCTAACCAAAACGCTGAACGTGACCCTTTTCCGAGGCCTTACCCTCATCGGTGCCCTTGCCTTAACCAGGACACCAACATTAACACATGCCCTCACACTTACGCTAACCCTTAAGCATTGTCGTACCCTAACCTGTACCCTAATCCCTCTCCATTCCCTAACACTAAGCCTAACCTGAAACCTAACCCTGACACTCACCCGAAACTTTACCCTCACCCGTGTCCTAATTTTAACCAGTACATCAACACTAGCCCATGCCCTCTAACGTAGGATAACCCTAAACAATTGCCGTATCCTAACCTGTACCCTAATCAATCCCCATTCCCTAACCCTAATCCTAACCCAAACCCTTAACGTGACCCTCTTCCGAGGACTTACCCTCACCCGTGCCCTAATCGTAACAAGTACACTAACACTAACAAGTGACCTCACACGTACGCTAAACCTTAAGCGTTGTCGTACCCTAAACTGTGCCCGAATATCTCCCCATACCCTTACCCTAAACCTCACGCGAATCCTAACCCTGACCCTCACCCGAAGCCTTACACTCACCCGTGCCCTAATCGTAACCAGGACACCAACACTAACTCGTGCCCTCACACGTACGCTAACCCTAAACCGCAGCAGTACCCTATCCTGTACCCTAATACCTCCCCATTCCCTAACACTAACCCTAACCGAAACCCTGAAAGCGACCCTTTTCCGAGGCCTTACCCTCATCGGTGCCCTTGTCTTAACCAGGAAACCAACACTAACTCGTGCCCTCACACTTACGCTAACCCTTAAGCATTGTCATGCCCTAACCTGTACCCTAATCCCTCTCCATTCCCTAACCCTAACCCTAACCCGAATCTTTACCCTGACCCTCACCCGAAGCCTTACCCTCACCCGTGCCCTAATCTTAACCAGGACACCAACACTAACTCGTGCCCTCACACGAACGCTAAACCTTAAGCGTTGTCGTACCCTAAATTGTACCCTAATCCCTCCCCATTCCCTAACCCTAACCCTAACCCGAACCCTAAACCTGACCCTCTTCCGATGCCCTACCCTAACCCATGCACTAAACTTGACCAGTACACAAACACTAACTCCTGCCCTCAAACGTACGCTAACCCTTATGCGTTGTGGTACTCTATCCTGTACCCTAATCCCTCCCCATTCCCTAACCCTTACCCTAACCCGAATCTTAGCCCTGACCCTCACCCGAAGCCTTACCCTCACCCGTGCCCTAATCTTAACCAGGACACCAACACTAACTCGTGCCCTCACACGTACGCTAACCCTAAACCGCAGCAGTACCCTATCCTGTACCCTAATCCCTCCCCATTCCCTAACACTAACCCTAACCGAAACCCTGAAAGCGACCCTTTTCCGAGGCCTTACCCTCATCGGTGCCCTTGTCTTAACCAGGAAACCAACACTAACTCGTGCCCTCACACTTACGCTAACCCTTAAGCATTGTCATACCCTAACCTGTACCCTAATCCCTCTCCATTCCCTAACCCTAACCCTAACCCGAATCTTAACCCTGACCCTCACCCGAAGCCTTACCCTCACCCGTGCCCTAATCTTAACCAGGACACCAACACTAACTCGTGCCCTCACACGAACGCTAAACCTTAAGCGTTGTCGTACCCTAAATTGTACCCTAATCCCTCCCCATTCCCTAACCCTAACCCTAACCCGATCCCTAAACCTGACCCTCTTCCGATGACCTACCCTAACCCATGCCCTAAACTTAACCAGTACACAAACACTAACTCCTGCCCTCAAACGTACGCTAACCCTTATGCGTTGTGGTACCCTATCCTGTACCCTAATCCCTCCCCATTCCCTAACCCTAACCGAAACGATGAACGTGACTCTTTTCCGAGGCCTTACCCTCATCGGTGCCCTTGCCTTAACCAGGACACCAACACTAACTCGTGCCCTCACACTTACGCTAACCCTTAAGCATTGTCGTACCCTAACCTGTACCCTAATCCCTCTCCATTCCCTAACACTAAGCCTAACCTGAAACCTAACCCTGACACTCACCCGAAACTTTACCCTCACCCGTGTCCTACTTTTAACCAGTACATCAACACTAGCCCATGCCCTCTAACGTAGGCTAACCCTAAACAATTGCCGTACCCTAACCTGTACCCTAATCAATCCCCATTCCCTAACCCTAATCCTAACCCAAACCCTTAACGTGACCCTCTTCCGAGGACTTACCCTCACCCGTGCCCTAATCATAACAAGTACACTAACACTAACAAGTGACCTCACACGTACGCTAAACCTTAAGCGTTGTCGTACCCTAAACTGTGCCCGAATATCTCCCCATTCCCTTACCCTAAACCTCACCCGAATCCTAACCCTGACCGTCACCCGAAGCCTTACCCTCACCCGTGCCCTAATCTTAACCAGGACACCAACACTAACTCGTGCCCTCACACGAACGCTAAACCTTAAGCTTTGTCGTACCCTAAATTGTACCCTAATCCCTCCCCATTCCCTAACCCTAACCCTAACCCGATCCCTAAACCTAACCCTCTTCCGATGCCCCACCCTAACCCATGCCCTAAACTTAACCAGTACACAAACACTAACTCTTGCCCTCAAACGTACGCTAACCCTTATGCGTTGTCGTACCCTATCCTGTACCCTAATCCCTCCCCATTCCCTAACCCTAACCCTAACCAAAACGCTGAACGTGACCCTTTTCCGAGGCCTTACCCTCATCGGTGCCCTTGCCTTAACCAGGACACCAACATTAACACATGCCCTCACACTTACGCTAACCCTTAAGCATTGTCGTACCCTAACCTGTACCCTAATCCCTCTCCATTCCCTAACACTAAGCCTAACCTGAAACCTAACCCTGACACTCACCCGAAACTTTACCCTCACCCGTGTCCTAATTTTAACCAGTACATCAACACTAGCCCATGCCCTCTAACGTAGGATAACCCTAAACAATTGCCGTATCCTAACCTGTACCCTAATCAATCCCCATTCCCTAACCCTAATCCTAACCCAAACCCTTAACGTGACCCTCTTCCGAGGACTTACCCTCACCCGTGCCCTAATCGTAACAAGTACACTAACACTAACAAGTGACCTCACACGTACGCTAAACCTTAAGCGTTGTCGTACCCTAAACTGTGCCCGAATATCTCCCCATACCCTTACCCTAAACCTCACGCGAATCCTAACCCTGACCCTCACCCGAAGCCTTACACTCACCCGTGCCCTAATCGTAACCAGGACACCAACACTAACTCGTGCCCTCACACGTACGCTAACCCTAAACCGCAGCAGTACCCTATCCTGTACCCTAATACCTCCCCATTCCCTAACACTAACCCTAACCGAAACCCTGAAAGCGACCCTTTTCCGAGGCCTTACCCTCATCGGTGCCCTTGTCTTAACCAGGAAACCAACACTAACTCGTGCCCTCACACTTACGCTAACCCTTAAGCATTGTCATGCCCTAACCTGTACCCTAATCCCTCTCCATTCCCTAACCCTAACCCTAACCCGAATCTTTACCCTGACCCTCACCCGAAGCCTTACCCTCACCCGTGCCCTAATCTTAACCAGGACACCAACACTAACTTGTGCCCTCACACGAACGCTAAACCTTAAGCTTTGTCGTACCCTAAATTGTACCCTAATCCCTCCCCATTCCCTAACCCTAACCCTAACCCGATCCCTAAACCTAACCCTCTTCCGATGCCTTACCCTAACCCATGCCCTAAACTTAACCAGTACACAAACACTAACTCTTGCCCTCAAACGTACGCTAACCCTTATGCGTTGTCGTACCCTATCCTGTACCCTAATCCCTCCCCATTCCCTAACCCTAACCCTAACCAAAACGCTGAACGTGACCCTTTTCCGAGGCCTTACCCTCATCGGTGCCCTTGCCTTAACCAGGACACCAACACTAACACATGCCCTCACACTTACGCTAACCCTTAAGCATTGTCGTACCCTAACCTGTACCCTAATCCCTCTCCATTCCCTAACACTAAGCCTAACCTGAAACCTAACCCTGACACTCACCCGAAACTTTACCCTCACCCGTGTCCTAATTTTAACCAGTACATCAACACTAGCCCATGCCCTCTAATGTAGGATAACCCTAAACAATTGCCGTACCCTAACCTGTACCCTAATCAATCCCCATTCCCTAACCCTAATCCTAACCCAAACCCTTAACGTGACCCTCTTCCGAGGACTTACCCTCACCCGTGCGCTAATCGTAACAAGTACACTAACACTAACAAGTGACCTCACATGTACGCTAAACCTTAAGCGTTGTCGTACCCTAAACTGTGCCCGAATATCTCCCCATTCCCTTACCCTAAACATCACGCGAATCCTAACCCTGACCCTCACCCGAAGCCTTACACTCACCCGTGCCCTAATCTTAACCAGGACACCAACACTAACTCGTGCCCTCACACGTACGCTAACCCTAAACCGCAGCAGTACCCTATCCTGTACCCTAATCCCTCCCCATTCCCTAACACTAACCCTAACCGAAACCCTGAAAGCGACCCTTTTCCGAGGCCTTACCCTCATCGGTGCCCTTGTCTTAACCAGGAAACCAACACTAACTCGTGCCCTCACACTTACGCTAACCCTTAAGCATTGTCATACCCTAACCTGTACCCTAATCCCTCTCCATTCCCTAACCCTAACCCTAACCCGAATCTTAACCCTGACCCTCACCCGAAGCCTTACCCTCACCCGTGCCCTAATCTTAACCAGGACACCAACACTAACTCGTGCCCTCACACGAACGCTAAACCTTAAGCGTTGTCGTACCCTAAATTGTACCCTAATCCCTCCCCATTCCCTAACCCTAACCCTAACCCGATCCCTAAACCTGACCCTCTTCCGATGCCCTACCCTAACCCATGCCCTAAACTTAACCAGTACACAAACACTAACTCCTGCCCTCAAACGTACGCTAACCCTTATGCGTTGTGGTACCCTATCCTGTACCCTAATCCCTCCCCATTCCCTAACCCTAACCGAAACGATGAACGTGACTCTTTTCCGAGGCCTTACCCTCATCGGTGCCCTTGCCTTAACCAGGACACCAACACTAACTCGTGCCCTCACACTTATGCTAACCCTTAAGCATTGTCATACCCTAACCTGTACCCTAATCCCTCTCCATTCCCTAACACTAAGCCTAACCTGAAACCTAACCCTGACACTCACCCGAAACTTTACCCTCACCCGTGTCCTACTTTTAACCAGTACATCAACACTAGCCCATGCCCTCTAACGTAGGCTAACCCTAAACAATTGCCGTACCCTAACCTGTACCCTAATCAATCCCCATTCCCTAACCCTAATCCTAACCCAAACCCTTAACGTGACCCTCTTCCGAGGACTTACCCTCACCCGTGCCCTAATCGTAACAAGTACACTAACACTAACAAGTGACCTCACACGTACGCTAAACCTTAAGCGTTGTCGTACCCTAAACTGTGCCCGAATATCTCCCCATTCCCTTACCCTAAACCTCACCCGAATCCTAACCCTGACCGTCACCCGAAGCCTTACCCTCACCCGTGCCCTAATCTTAACCAGGACACCAACACTAACTCGTGCCCTCACACGAACGCTAAACCTTAAGCTTTGTCGTACCCTAAATTGTACCCTAATCCCTCCCCATTCCCTAACCCTAACCCTAACCCGATCCCTAAACCTAACCCTCTTCCGATGCCCCACCCTAACCCATGCCCTAAACTTAACCAGTACACAAACACTAACTCTTGCCCTCAAACGTACGCTAACCCTTATGCGTTGTCGTACCCTATCCTGTACCCTAATCCCTCCCCATTCCCTAACCCTAACCCTAACCAAATCGCTGAACGTGACCCTTTTCCGAGGCCTTACCCTCATCGGTGCCCTTGCCTTAACCAGGACACCAACACTAACACATGCCCTCACACTTACGCTAACCCTTAAGCATTGTCGTACCCTAACCTGTACCCTAATCCCTCTCCATTCCCTAACACTAAGCCTAACCTGAAACCTAACCCTGACACTCACCCGAAACTTTACCCTCACCCGTGTCCTAATTTTAACCAGTACATCAACACTAGCCCATGCCCTCTAACGTAGGATAACCCTAAACAATTGCCGTATCCTAACCTGTACCCTAATCAATCCCCATTCCCTAACCCTAATCCTAACCCAAACCCTTAACGTGACCCTCTTCCGAGGACTTACCCTCACCCGTGCCCTAATCGTAACAAGTACACTAACACTAACAAGTGACCTCACACGTACGCTAAACCTTAAGCGTTGTCGTACCCTAAACTGTGCCCGAATATCTCCCCATACCCTTACCCTAAACCTCACGCGAATCCTAACCCTGACCCTCACCCGAAGCCTTACACTCACCCGTGCCCTAATCGTAACCAGGACACCAACACTAACTCGTGCCCTCACACGTACGCTAACCCTAAACCGCAGCAGTACCCTATCCTGTACCCTAATACCTCCCCATTCCCTAACACTAACCCTAACCGAAACCCTGAAAGCGACCCTTTTCCGAGGCCTTACCCTCATCGGTGCCCTTGTCTTAACCAGGAAACCAACACTAACTCGTGCCCTCACACTTACGCTAACCCTTAAGCATTGTCATGCCCTAACCTGTACCCTAATCCCTCTCCATTCCCTAACCCTAACCCTAACCCGAATCTTTACCCTGACCCTCACCCGAAGCCTTACCCTCACCCGTGCCCTAATCTTAACCAGGACACCAACACTAACTCGTGCCCTCACACGAACGCTAAACCTTAAGCGTTGTCGTACCCTAAATTGTACCCTAATCCCTCCCCATTCCCTAACCCTAACCCTAACCCGAACCCTAAACCTGACCCTCTTCCGATGCCCTACCCTAACCCATGCACTAAACTTAACCAGTACACAAACACTAACTCCTGCCCTCAAACGTACGCTAACCCTTATGCGTTGTGGTACTCTATCCTGTACCCTAATCCCTCCCCATTCCCTAACCCTTACCCTAACCCGAATCTTAGCCCTGACCCTCACCCGAAGCCTTACCCTCACCCGTGCCCTAATCTTAACCAGGACACCAACACTAACTCGTGCCCTCACACGAACGCTAAACCTTAAGCGTTGTCGTACCCTAAATTGTACCCTAATCCCTCCCCTTTCCCTAACCCTAACCCGATCCCTAAACCTGACCCTCTTCCGATGCCCTACCCTAACCCATGCCCTAAACTTAACCAGTACACAAACACTAACTCCTGCCCTCAAACGTACGCTAACCCTTATGCGTTGTGGTACCCTATCCTGTACCCTAATCACTCCCCATTCCCTAACCCTAACCGAAACGATGAACGTGACTCTTTTCCGAGGCCTTACCCTCATCGGTGCCCTTGCCTTAACCAGGACACCAACACTAACTCGTGCCCTCACACTTACGCTAACCCTTAAGCATTGTCGTACCCTAACCTGTACCCTAATCCCTCTCCATTCCCTAACACTAAGCCTAACCTGAAACCTAACCCTGACACTCACCCGAAACTTTACACTCACCCGTGTCCTACTTTTAACCAGTACATCAACACTAGCCCATGCAATCTAACGTAGGCTAACCCTAAACAATTACCGTACCCTAACCTGTACCCTAATCAATCCCCATTCCCTAACCCTAATCCTAAACCAAACCCTTAACGTGACCCTCTTCCGAGGACTTACCCTCACCCGTGCCCTAATCGTAACAAGTACACTAACACTAACAAGTGACCTCACATATACGCTAAACCTTAAGCGTTGTCGTACCCTAAACTGTGCCCGAATATCTCCCAATTCCCTTACCCTAAACCTCACGCGAATCCTAACCCTGACCCTCACCCGAAGCCTTACACTCACCCGTGCCTTAATCTTAACCAGGACACGAACACTAACTCGTGCCCTCACACGTACGCTACCCCTAATTCGCAGCAGTACCCTATCCTGTACCCTAATCCCTCCCCATTCCCTAACACTAACCCTAACCGAAACCCTGAAAGCGACCCTTTTCCGAGGCCTTACCCTCATCGGAGCCCTTGTCTTAACCAGGAAACCAACACTAACTCGTGCCCTCACACTTACGCTAACCCTTAAGCATTGTCATACCCTAACCTGTACCCTAATCCCTCTCCATTCCCTAACCCTAACCCTAACCCGAATCTTTACCCTGACCCTCACCCGAAGCCTTACCCTCACCCGTGCCCTAATCTTAACCAGGACACCAACACTAACTCGTGCCCTCACACGAACGCTAAACCTTAAGCGTTGTCGTACCCTAAATTGTACCCTAATCCCTCCCCATTCCCTAACTCTAACCCTAACCCGATCCCTAAACCTGACCCTCTTCCGATGCCCTACCCTAACCCATGCCCTAAACTTAACCAGTACACAAACACTAACTCCTGCCCTCAAACGTACGCTAACCCTTATGCGTTGTGGTACCCTATCCTGTACCCTAATCCCTCCCCATTCCCTACCCCTAACCCTAACCCGAATCTTAACCCTGACACTCACCCGAAGCCTTACCCTCACCCGTGCCCTAATCTTAACCAGGACACCAACACTAACTCGTGCCCTCACACGAACGCTAAAACTTAAGTGTTGTCGTACCCTAAATTGTACCCTAATCCCTCCCCATTCTCTAACCCTAACCCTAATCCGATCCCTAAACCTGACCCTCTTCCGATGCCCTACCCTAACCCATACCCTAAACTTAACCAGTACACAAACACTAACTCCTGCCCTCAAACGTACGCTAACCCTTCTGCGTTGTGGTACCCTATCCTGTACCCTAATCCCTCCCCATTCCCTAACCCTAACCGAAACGATGAACGTGACTCTTTTCCGAGGCCTTACCCTCATCAGTGCCCTTGCCTTAACCAGGACACCTACACTAACTCGTGCCCTCACACTTACGCTAACCCTTAAGCATTGTCGTACCCTAACCTGTACCCTAATCCCTCTCCATTCCCTAACACTAAGCCTAACCTGAAACCTAACCCTGACACTCACCCGAAACTTTACCCTCACCCGTTTCCTACTTTTAACCAGTACATCAAGACTAGCCCATGCCCTCTAACGTAGGCTAACCCTAAACAATTGCCGTACCCTAACCTGTACCCTAATCAATCCCCATTCCCTAACCCTAATCCTAACCCAAACCCTTAACGTGACCCTCTTCCGAGGACTTACCCTCACCCGTGCCCTAATCGTAACAAGTACACTAACACTAACAAGTGACCTCACACGTACGCTAAACCTTAAGCGTTGTCGTACCCTAAACTGTGCCCGAATATCTCCCCATTCCCTTACCCTAAACCTCACCCGAATCCTAACCCTGACCGTCACCCGAAGCCTTACCCTCACCCGTGCCCTAATCTTAACCAGGACACCAACACTAACTCGTGCCCTCACACGAACGCTAAACCTTAAGCGTTGTCGTACCCTAAATTGTACCCTAATCCCTCCCCATTCCCTAACCCTAACCCTAACCCGATCCCTAAACCTAACCCTCTTCCGATGCCCTACCCTAACCCATGCCCTAAACTTAACCAGTACACAAACACTAACTCTTGCCCTCAAACGTACGCTAACCCTTATGCGTTGTCGTACCCTATCCTGTACCCTAATCCCTCCCCATTCCCTAACCCTAAGCCTAACCAAAACGCTAAACGTGACCCTTTTCCGAGGCCTTACTCTCATCGGTGCCCTTGCCTTAACCAGGACACCAACACTAACTCATGCCCTCACACTTACGCTAACCCTTAAGCATTGTCGTACCCTAACCTGTACCCTAATCCCTCTCCATTCCCTAACACTAAGCCTAACCTGAAACGTAACCCTGACACTCACCTGAAACTTTACCCTCACCCGTGTCCTAATTTTAACCAGTACATCAACACTAGCCCATGCCCTCTAACGTAGGCTAACCCTAAACAATTGCCGTACCCTAACCTGTACCCTAATCAATCCCCATTCCCTTACCCTAATCCTAACCCAAACCCTTAACGTGACCCTCTTCCGAGGACTTACCCTCACCCGTGCCCTAATCGTAACAAGTACACTAACACTAACAAGTGACCTCACACGTACGCTAAACCTTAAGCGTTGTCGTACCCTAAACTGTGCCCGAATATCTCCCCATTCCCTTACCCTAAACCTCACGCGAATCCTAACCCTGACCCTCACCCGAAGCCTTACACTCACCCGTGCCCTAATCTTAACCAGGACACCAACACTAACTCGTGCCCTCACATGTACGCTAACCCTAAACCGCAGCAGTACCCTATCCTGTACCCTAATCCCTCCCCATTCCCTAACACTAACCCTAACCGAAACCCTGAAAGCGACCCTTTTCCGAGGCCTTACCCTCATCGGTGTCCTTGTCTTAACCAGGAAACCAACACTAACTCGTGCCCTCACACTTACGCTAACCCTTAAGCATTGTCATACCCTAACCTGTACCCTAATCCCTCTCCATTCCCTAACCCTAACCCTAACCCGAATCTTAACCCTGACCCTCACCCGAAGCCTTACCCTCACCCGTGCCCTAATCTTAACCAGGACACCAACACTAACTCGTGCCCTCACACGAACGCTAAACCTTAAGCGTTGTCGTACCCTAAATTGTACCCTAATCCCTCCCCATTCCCTAACCCTAACCCTAACCCGATCCCTAAACCTGACCCTCTTCCGATGCCCTACCCAAACCCATGCCCTAAACTTAACCAGTACACAAACACTAACTCCTGCCCTCAAACGTACGCTAACCCTTATGCGTTGTGGTACCCTATCCTGTACCCTAATCCCTCCCCATTCCCTAACCCTAACCGAAACGATGAACGTGACTCTTTTCCGAGGCCTTACCCTCATCGGTGCCCTTGCCTTAACCAGGACACCAACACTAACTCGTGCCCTCACACTTACGCTAACCCTTAAGCATTGTCGTACTCTAACCTGTACCCTAATCCCTCTCCATTCCCTAACACTAAGCCTAACCTGAAACCTAACCCTGACACTCACCCGAAACTTTACCCTCACCCGTGTCCTACTTTTAACCAGTACATCAACACTAGCCCATGCCTTCTAACGTAGGCTAACCCTAAACAATTGCCGTACCCTAACCTGTACCCTAATCAATCCCCATTCCCTAACCCTAATCCTAACCCTAACCCTTAACGTGACCCTCTTCCGAGGACTTACCCTCACCCGTGCCCTAATCGTAACAAGTACACTAACACTAACAAGTGACCTCACACGTACGCTAAACCTTAAGCGTTGTCGTACCCTAAACTGTGCCCGAATATCTCCCCATTCCCTTACCCTAAACCTCACCCGAATCCTAACCCTGACCGTCACCCGAAGCCTTACCCTCACCCGTGCCCTAATCTTAACCAGGACACCAACACTAACTCGTGCCCTCACACGAACGCTAAACTTTAAGCGTTGTCGTACCCTAAATTGTACCCTAATCCCTCCCCATTCCCTAACACTAACCCTAACCCGATCCCTAAACCTGACCCTCTTCCGATGAACTACCCTAACCCATGCCCTAAACTTAACCAGTACACAAACACTAACTCCTGCCCTCAAACGTACGCTAACCCTTATGCGTTGTGGTACCCTATCCTGTACCCTAATCCCTCCCCATTCCCTAACCCTAACCGAAACGATGAACGTGACTCTTTTCCGAGGCCTTACCCTCATCGGTGCCCTTGCCTTAACCAGGACACCAACACTAACTCGTGCCCTCATACTTACGCTAACCCTTAAGCATTGTCGTACCCTAACCTGTACCCTAATCCCTCTCCATTCCCTAACACTAAGCCTAACCTGAAACCTAACCCTGACACTCACCCGAAACTTTACCCTCACCCGTGTCCTACTTTTAACCAGTACATCAACACTAGCCCATGCCCTCTAACGTAGGCTAACCCTAAACAATTGCCGTACCCTAACCTGTACCCTAATCAATCCCAATTCCCTAACCCTAATCCTAACCCAAACCCTTAACGTGTCCCTCTTCCGAGGACTTAACCTCACCCGTGCCCTAATCGTAACAAGTACACTAACACTAACAAGTGACCTCACACGTACTCTAAACCTTAAGCGTTGTCGTACCCTAAACTGTGCCCGAATATCTCCCCATTCCCTTACCCTAAACCTCACCCGAATCCTAACCCTGACCGTCACCCGAAGCCTTACCCTCACCCGTGCCCTAATCTTAACCAGGACACCAACACTAACTCGTGCCCTCACACGAACGCTAAACCTTAAGCGTTGTCGTACCCTAAATTGTACCCTAATCCCTCCCCATTCCCTAACCCTAACCCTAACCCGATCCCTAAACCTAACCCTCTTCCGATGCCCTACCCTATCCCATGCCCTAAACTTAACCAGTACACAAACACTAACTCTTGCCCTCAAACGTATGCTAACCCTTATGCGTTGTCGTACCCTATCCTGTACCCTAATCCCTCCCCATTCCCTAACCCTAACCCTAACCAAAACGCTGAACGTGACCCTTTTCCGAGGCCTTACCCTCATCGGTGCCCTTGCCTTAACCAGGACACCGACACTAACTCATGCCCTCACACTTACGCTAACCCTTAAGCATTGTCGTACCCTAACCTGTACCCTAATCCCTCTCCATTCCCTAACGCTAAGCCTAACCTGAAACCTAACCCTGACACTCACCCGAAACTTTACCCTCACCCGTGTCCTAATTTTAACCAGTACATCAACACTAGCCCATGCCCTCTAACGTAGGCTAACCCTAAACAATTGCCGTACCCTAACCTGTACCCTAATCAATCCCCATTCCCTAACCCTAATCCTAACCCAAACCCTTAACGTGACCCTCTTCCGAGGACTTACCCTCACCCGTGCCCTAATCGTAACAAGTACACTAACACTAACAAGTGACCTCACATGTACGCTAAACCTTAAGCGTTGTCGTACCCTAAACTGTGCCCGAATATCTCCCCATTCCCTTACCCTAAACCTCACGCGAATCCTAACCCTGACCCTCACCCGAAGCCTTACACTCACCCGTGCCCTAATCTTAACCAGGACACCAACACTAACTCGTGCCCTCACACGTACGCTAACCCTAAACCGCAGCAGTACCCTATCCTGTACCCTAATCCCTCCCCATTCCCTAACACTAACCCTAACCGAAACCCTGAAAGCGACCCTTTTCCGAGGCCTTACCCTCATCGGTGCCCTTGTCTTAACCAGGAAACCAACACTAACTCGTGCCCTCACACTTACGCTAACCCTTAAGCATTGTCATACCCTAACCTGTACCCTAATCCCTCTCCATTCCCTAACCCTAACCCTAACCCGAATCTTAACCCTGACCCTCACCCGAAGCCTTACCCTCACCCGTGCCCTAATCTTAACCAGGACACCAACACTAACTCGTGCCCTCACACGAACGCTAAACCTTAAGCGTTGTCGTACCCTAAATTGTACCCTAATCCCTCCCCATTCCCTAACCCTAACCCTAACCCGATCCCTAAACCTGACCCTCTTCCGATGCCCTACCCTAACCCATGCCCTAAACTTAACCAGTACACAAACACTAACTCCTGCCCTCAAACCTACGCTAACCCTTATGCGTTGTGGTACCCTATCCTGTACCCTAATCCCTCCCCATTCCCTAACCCTAACCGAAACGATGAACGTGACTCTTTTCCGAGGCCTTACCCTCATCGGTGCCCTTGCCTTAACCAGGACACCAACACTAACTCGTGCCCTCACACTTACGCTAACCCTTAAGCATTGTCGTACCCTAACCTGTACCCTAATCCCTCTCCATTCCCTAACACTAAGCCTAACCTGAAACCTAACCCTGACACTCACCCGAAACTTTACCCTCACCCGTGTCCTACTTTTAACCAGTACATCAACACTAGCCCATGCCCTCTAACGTAGGCTAACCCTAAACAATTGCCGTACCCTAACCTGTACCCTAATCAATCCCCATTCCCTAACCGTAATCCTAACCCAAACCCTTAACGTGACCCTCTTCCGAGGACTTACCCTCACCCGTGCCCTAATCGTAACAAGTACACTAACACTAACAAGTGAACTCACACGTACGCTAAACCTTAAGCGTTGTCGTACCCTAAACTGTGCCCGAATATCTCCCCATTCCCTTACCCTAAACCTCACCCGAATCCTAACCCTGACCGTCACCCGAAGCCTTACCCTCACCCGTGCCCTAATCTTAACCAGGACACCAACACTAACTCGTGCCCTCACACGAACGCTAAACCTTAAGCGTTGTCGTACCCTAAATTGTACCCTAATCCCTCCCCATTCCCTAACCCTAACCCTAACCCGATCCCTAAACCTAACCCTCTTCCGATGCCCTACCCTAACCCATGCCCTAAACTTAACCACTACACAAACACTAACTCTTGCCCTCAAACGTACGCTAACCCTTATGCGTTGTGGTACCCTATCCTGTACCCTAATCCCTCCCCATTCCCTAACCCTAACCCTAACCAAAACGCTGAACGTGACCCTTTTCCGAGGCCTTACCCTCATCGGTGCCCTTGCCTTAACCAGGACACCAACACTAACTGATGCCCTCACACTTACGCTAACCCTTAAGCATTGTCGTACCCTAACCTGTACCCTAATCCCTCTCCATTCCCTAACACTAAGCCTAACCTGAAACCTAACCCTGACACTCACCCGAAACTTTACCCTCACCCGTGTCCTAATTTTAACCAGTACATCAACACTAGCCCATGCCCTCTAACGTAGGATAACCCTAAACAATTGCCGTACCCTAACCTGTACCTTAATCAATCCCCATTCCCTAACCCTAATCCTAACCCAAACCCTTAACGTGACCCTCTTCCGAGGACTTACCCTCACCCGTGCCCTAATCGTAACAAGTACACTAACACTAACAAGTGACCTCACATGTACGCTAAACCTTAAGCGTTGTCGTACCCTAAACTGTGCCCGAATATCTCCCCATTCCCTTACCCTAAACCTCACGCGAATCCTAACCCTGACCCTCACCCGAAGCCTTACACTCACCCGTGCCCTAATCTTAACCAGGACACCAACCCTAACTCGTGCCCTCACACGTACGCTAACCCTAAACCGCAGCACTACCCTATCCTGTACCCTAATCCCTCCCCATTCCCTAACACTAACCCTAACCGAAACCCTGAAAGCGACCCTTTTCCGAGGCCTTACCCTCATCGGTGCCCTTGTCTTAACCAGGAAACCAACACTAACTCATGCCCTCACACTTACGCTAACCCTTAAGCATTGTCATACCCTAACCTGTACCCTAATCCCTCTCCATTCCCTAACCCTAACCCTCACCCGAATCTTAACCCTGACCCTCACCCGAAGCCTTACCCTCACCCGTGCCCTAATCTTAACCAGGACACCAACACTAACTCGTGCCCTCACACGAACGCTAAACCTTAAGCGTTGCCGTACCCTAAATTGTACCCTAATCCCTCCCCATTCCCTAACCCTAACCCTAACCCGATCCCTAAACCTGACCCTCTTCCGATGCCCTACCCTAACCCATGCCCTAAACTTAACCAGTACACAAACACTAACTCCTGCCCTCAAACGTACGCTAACCCTTATGCGTTGTCGTACCCTATCCTGTACCCTAATCCCTCCCCATTCCCTAACCCTAACCGAAACGATGAACGTGACTCTTTTCCGAGGCCTTACCTTCATCGGTGCCCTTGCCTTAACCAGGACACCAACATTAACTCGTGCCCTCACACTTACGCTAACCCTTAAGCATTGTCGTACCCTAACCTGTACCCTAATCCCTCTCCATTCCCTAACACTAAGCCTAACCTGAAACCTAACCCTGACACTCACCCGAAACTTTACCCTCACCCGTGTCCTACTTTTAACCAGTACATCAACACTAGCCCATGCCCTCTAACGTAGGCTAACCCTAAACAATTGCCGTACCCTAACCTGTACCCTAATCAATCCCCATTCCCTAACCCTAATCCTAACCCAAACCCTTAACGTGACCCTCTTCCGAGGACTTACCCTCACCCGTGCCCTAATCGTAACAAGTACACTAACACTAACAAGTGACCTCACACGTACGCTAAACCTTAAGCGTTGTTGTACCCTAAACTGTGCCCGAATATCTCCCCATTCCCTTACCCTAAACCTCACCCGAATCCTAACCCTGACCGTCACCCGAAGCCTTACCCTCACCCGTGCCCTAATCTTAACCAGGACACCAACACTAACTCGTGCCCTCACACGAACGCTAAACCTTAAGCGTTGTCGTACCCTAAATTGTACCCTAATCCCTCCCCATTCCCTAACCCTAACCCTAACCCGATCCCTAAACCTAACCCTCTTCTGATGCCCTACCCTATCCCATGCCCTAAACTTAACCAGTACACAAACACTAACTCTTGCCCTCAAACGTACGCTAACCCTTATGCGTTGTCGTACCCTATCCTGTACCCTAATCCCTCCCCATTCCCTAACCCTAACCCTAACCAAAACGCTGAACTTGACCCTTTTCCGAGGCCTTACCCTCATCGGTGCCCTTGCCTTAACCAGGACACCGACACTAACTCATGCCCTCACACTTACGCTAACCCTTAAGCATTGTCGTACCCTAACCTGTACCCTAATCCCTCTCCATTCCCTAACACTAAGCCTAACCTGAAACCTAACCCTGACACTCACCCGAAACTTTACCCTCACCCGTGTCCTAATTTTAACCAGTACATCAACACTAGCCCATGCCCTCTAACGTAGGCTAACCCTAAACAATTGCCGTACCCTAACCTGTACCCTAATCAATCCCCATTACCTAACCCTAATCCTAACCCAAACCCTTAACGTGACCCTCTTCCGAGGACTTACCCTCACCCGTTCCCTAATCGTAACAAGTACACTAACACTAACAAGTGACCTCACATGTACGCTAAACCTTAAGCGTTGTCGTACGCTAAACTGTGCCCGAATATCTCCCCATTCCCTTACCCTAAACCTCACGCGAATCCTAACCCTGACCCGCACCCGAAGCCTTACACTCACCCGTGCCCTAATCTTAACCAGGACACCAACACTAACTCGTGCCCTCACACGTACGCTAACCCTAAACCGCAGCAGTACCCTATCCTGTACCCTAATCCCTCCCCATTCCCTAACACTAACCCTAACCGAAACCCTGAAAGCGACCCTTTTCCGAGGCCTTACCCTCATCGGTGCCCTTGTCTTAACCAGGAAACCAACACTAACTCGTGCCCTCACACTTACGCTAACCCTTAAGCATTGTCATACCCTAACCTGTACCCTAATCCCTCTCCATTCCCTAACCCTAAGCCTAACCCGAATCTTAACCCTGACCCTCACCCGAAGCCTTACCCTCACCCGTGCCCTAATCTTAACCAGGACACCAACACTAACTCGTGCCCTCACACGAACGCTAAACCTTAAGCGTTGTCGTACCCTAAATTGTACCCTAATCCCTCCCCATTCCCTAACCCTAACCCTAACCCGATCCCTAAACCTGACCCTCTTCCAATGCCCTACCCTAACCCATGCCCTAAACTTAACCAGTACACAAACACTAACTCCTGCCCTCAAACGTACGCTAACCCTTATGCGTTGTGTTACCCTATCCTGTACCCTAATCCCTCCCCATTCCCTAACCCTAACCGAAACGATGAACGTGACTCTTTTCCGAGGCCTTACCCTCATCGGTGCCCTTGCCTTAACCAGGACACCAACACTAACTCGTGCCCTCACACTTACGCTAACCCTTAAGCATTGTCGTACCCTAACCTGTACCCTAATCCCTCTCCATTCCCTAACACTAAGCCTAACCTGAAACCTAACCCTGACACTCACCCGAAACTTTACCCTCACCCGTGTCCTACTTTTAACCAGTACATCAACACTAGCCCATGCCCTCTAACGTAGGCTAACCCTAAACAATTGCCGTACCCTAACCTGTACCCTAATCAATCCCCATTCCCTAACCGTAATCCTAACCCAAACCCTTAACGTGACCCTCTTCCGAGGACTTACCCTCACCCGTGCCCTAATCGTAACAAGTACACTAACACTAACAAGTGAACTCACACGTACGCTAAACCTTAAGCGTTGTCGTACCCTAAGCTGTGCCCGAATATCTCCCCATTCCCTTACCCTAAACCTCACCCGAATCCTAACCCTGACCGTCACCCGAAGCCTTACACTCACCCGTGCCCCAATCTTAACCAGGACACCAACACTAACTCGTGCCCTCACACGAACGCTAAACCTTAAGCGTTGTCGTACCCTAAATTGTACCCTAATCCCTCCCCATTCCCTAACCCTAACCCTAACCCGATCCCTAAACCTAACCCTCTTCCGATGCCCTACCCTAAACCATGCCCTAAACTTAACCACTACACAAACACTAACTCTTGCCCTCAAACGTACGCTAACCCTTATGCGTTGTGGTACCCTATCCTGTACCCTAATCCCTCCCCATTCCCTAACCCTAACCCTAACCAAAACGCTGAACGTGACCCTTTTCCGAGGCCTTACCCTCATCGGTGCCCTTGCCTTAACCAGGACACCAACACTAACTCATGCCCTCACACTTACGCTAACCCTTAAGCATTGTCGTACCCTAACCTGTACCCTAATCCCTCTCCATTCCCTAACACTAAGCCTAACCTGAAACCTAACCCTGACACTCACCCGAAACTTTACCCTCACCCGTGTCCTAATTTTAACCAGTACATCAACACTAGCCCATGCCCTCTAACGTAGGCTAACCCTAAACAATTGCCGTACCCTAACCTGTACCCTAATCAATCCCCATTCCCTAATCCTAATCCTAACCCAAACCCTTAACGTGACCCTCTTCCGAGGACTTACCCTCACCCGTGCCCTAATCGTAACAAGTACACTAACACTAACAAGTGACCTCACATGTACGCTAAACCTTAAGCGTTGTCGTACCCTAAACTGTGCCCGAATATCTCCCCATTCCCTTACCCTAAACCTCACGCGAATCCTAACCCTGACCCTCACCCGAAGCCTTACACTCACCCGTGCCCTAATCTTAACCAGGACACCAACACTAACTCGTGCCCTCACACGTACGCTAACCCTAAACCGCAGCACTACCCTATCCTGTACCCTAATCCCTCCCCATTCCCTAACACTAACCCTAACCGAAACCCTGAAAGCGACCCTTTTCCGAGGCCTTACCCTCATCGGTGCCCTTGTCTTAACCAGGAAACCAACACTAACTCGTGACCTCACACTTACGCTAACCCTTAAGCATTGTCATACCCTAACCTGTACCCTAATCCCTCTCCATTCCCTAACCCTAACCCTAACCCGAATCTTAACCCTGACCCTCACCCGAAGCCTTACCCTCACCCGTGCCCTAATCTTAACCAGGATACCAACACTAACTCGTGCCCTCACACGAACGCTAAACCTTAAGCGTTGCCGTACCCTAAATTGTACCCTAATCCCTCCCCATTCCCTAACCCTAACCCTAACCCGATCCCTAAACCTGACCCTCTTCCGATGCCCTACCCTAACCCATGCCCTAAACTTAACCAGTACACAAACACTAACTCCTACCCTCAAACGTACGCTAACCCTTATGCGTTGTCGTACCCTATCCTGTACCCTAATCCCTCCCCATTCCCTAACCCTAACCGAAACGATGAACGTGACTCTTTTCCGAGGCCTTACCCTCATCGGTGCCCTTGCCTTAACCAGGACACCAACACTAACTCGTGCCCTCACACTTACGCTAACCCTTAAGCATTGTCGTACCCTAACCTGTACCCTAATCCCTCTCCATTCCCTAACACTAAGCCTAACCTGAAACCTAACCCTGACACTCACCCGAAACATTACCCTCACCCGTGTCCTACTTTTAACCAGTACATCAACACTAGCCCATGCCCTCTAACGTAGGCTAACCCTAAACAATTGCCGTACCCTAACCTGTACCCTAATCAATCCCCATTCCCTAACTCTAATCCTAACCCAAACCCTTAACGTGACCCTCTTCCGAGGACTTACCCTCACCCGTGCCCTAATCGTAACAAGTACACTAACACTAACAAGTGACCTCACACGTACGCTAAACCTTAAGCGTTGTCGTACCCTAAACTGTGCCCCAATATCTCCCCATTCCCTTATACTAAACCTCACCCGAATCCTAACCCTGACCGTCACCCGAAGCCTTACCCTCACCCGTGCCCTAATCTTAACCAGGACACCAACACTAACTCGTGCCCTCACACGAACGCTAAACCTTAAGCGTTGTCGTACCCTAAATTGTACCCTAATACCTCCCCATTCCCTAACACTAACCCTAACCCGATCCCTAAACCTAACCCTCTTCCGATGCCCTACCCTAACCCTTGCCCTAAACTTAACCAGTACACAAACACTAACTCTTGCCCCCAAACGTACGCTAACCCTTATGCGTTGTCGTACCCTATCCTGTACCCTAATCCCTCCTCATTCCCTAACCCTAACCCTAACCAAAACGCTGAACGTGACCCTTTTCGAGACCTTAACCTCATCGGTGCCCTTGCCTTAACCAGGACACCAACACTAACTCATGCCCTCATACTTACGCTAACCCTTAAGCATTGTAGTACCCTAACCTGTACCCTAATCCCTCTCCATTCCCTAACACTAAGCCTAACCTGAAACCTAACCCTGACACTCACCCGAAACTTTACCCTCACCCGTGTCCTAATTTTAACCAGTACATCAACACTAGCCCATGCCCTCTAACGTAGGCTAACCCTAAACAATTGCCGTACCCTAACCTGTACCCTAATCAATCCCCATTCCCTAACCCTAATCCTAACCCAAACCCTTAACGTGACCCTCTTCCGAGGACTTACCCTCACCCGTGCCCTAATCGTAACAAGTACACTAACAAAACAAGTGACCTCACATGTACGCTAAACCTTAAGCGTTGTCGTACCCTAAACTGTGCCCGAATATCTCCCCATTCCCTTACCCTAATCCTCACGCGAATCCTAACCCTGACCCTCACCCGAAGCCTTACACTCACCCGTGCCCTAATCTTAACCAGGACACCAACACTAACTCGTGCCCTCACACGTACGCTAACCCTTAAGCATTGTCGTACCCTAACCTGTACCCTAATCCCTCTCCATTCCCTAACACTAAGCCTAACCTGAAACCTAACCCTGACACTCACCCGAAACTTTACCCTCACCCGTGTCCTAATTTTAACCAGTACATCAACACTAGCCCATGCCCTCTAACGTAGGCTAACCCTAAACAATTGCCGTACCCTAACCTGTACCCTAATCAATCCCCATTCCCTAACCCTAATCCTAACCCAAACCCTTAAAGTGACCCTCTTCCGAGGACTTACCCTCACCCGTGCCCTAATCGTAACAAGTACACTAACACTAACAAGTGACCTCACATGTCCGCTAAACCTTAAGCGTTGTCGTACCCTAAACTGTGCCCGAATATCTCCCCATTCCCTTACCCTAAACCTCACGCGAATCCTAACCCTGACCCTCACCCGAAGCCTTACACTCACCCGTGCCCTAATCTTAACCAGGACACCAACACTAACTAGTGCCCTCACACGTACGCTAACCCTAAACCGCAGCAGTACCCTATCCTGTACCCTAATCCCTCCCCATTCCCTAACACTAACCCTAACCGAAACCCTGAAAGCGACCTTTTTCCGAGACCTTACCCTCATCGGTGCCCTTGTCTTAACCAGGAAACCAACACTAACTCGTGCCCTCACACTTACGCTAACCCTTAAGCATTGTCATACCCTAACCTGTACCCTAATCCCTCTCCATTCCCTAACCCTAACCCTAACCCGAATCTTAACCCTGACCCTCACCCGAAGCCTTACCCTCACCCGTGCCCTAATCTTAACCAGGACACCAACACTAACTCGTGCCCTCACACGAACGCTAAACCTTAAGCGTTGTCGTACCCTAAATTGTACCCTAATCCCTCCCCATTCCCTAACCCTAACCTTAACCCGATCCCTAAACCTGACCCTCTTCCAATGCCCTACCCTAACACATGCCCTAAACTTAACGAGTACACAAACACTAACTCCTGCCCTCAAACGTACGCTAACCCTTATGCGTTGTGGTACCCTATCCTGTACCCTAATCCCTCCCCATTCCCTAACCCTAACCGAAACGATGAACGTGACTCTTTTCCGAGGCCTTACCCTCATCGGTGCCCTTGCCTTAACCAGGACACCAACACTAACTCGTGCCCTCACACTTACGCTAACCCTTAAGCATTGTCGTACCCTAACCTGTACCCTAATCCCTCTCCATTCCCTAACACTAAGCCTAACCTGAAACCTAACCCTGACACTCACCCGAAACTTTACCCTCACCCGTGTCCTAATTTTAACCAGTACATCAACACTAGCCCATGCCCTCTAACGTAGGCTAACCCTAAACAATTGCCGTACCCTAACCTGTACCCTAATCAATCCCCATTCCCTAACCCTAATCCTAACCCAAACCCTTAACGTGACCCTCTTCCGAGGACTTACCCTCACCCGTGCCCTAATCGTAACAAGTACACTAACACTAACAAGTGACCTCACACGTACGCTAAACCTTAAGCGTTGTCGTACCCTAAACTGTGCCCGAATATCTCCCCATTCCCTTACCCTAAACCTCACCCGAATCCTAACCCTGACCGTCACCCGAAGCCTTACCCTCACCCGTGCCCTAATCTTAACCAGGACACCAACACTAACTCGTGCCCTCACACGAACGCTAAACCTTAAGCGTTGTCGTACCCTAAATTGTACCCTAATCCCTCCCCATTCCCTAACCCTAACCCTAACCCGATCCCTAAACCTAACCCTCTTCCGATGCCCTACCCTAACCCATGCCCTAAACTTAACCAGTACACAAACACTAACTCTTGCCCTCAAACGTACGCTAACCCTTATGCGTTGTCGTACCCTATCCTTTACCCTAATCCCTCCCCATTCCCTAACCCTAACCCTAACCAAAACGCTGAACGTGACCCTTTTCCGAGGCCTTACCCTCATCGGTGCCCTTGCCTTAACCAGGACACCAACACTAACTCATGCCCTCACACTTACGCTAACCCTTAAGCATTGTCGTACCCTAACCTGTACCCTAATCCCTCTCCATTCCCTAACACTAAGCCTAACCTGAAACCTAACCCTGACACTCACCCGAAACTTTACCCTCACCCGTGTCCTAATTTTAACCAGTACATCAACACTAGCCCATGCCCTCTAACGTAGGCTAACCCTAAACAATTGCCGTACCCTAACCTGTACCCTAATCAATCCCCATTCCCTAACCCTAATCCTAACCCAAACCCTTAACGTGACCCTCTTCCGAGGACTTACCCTCACCCGTGCCCTAATCCTAACAAGTACACTAACACTAACAAGTGACCTCACATGTACGCTAAACCTTAAGCGTTGTCGTACCCTAAACTGTGCCCGAATATCTCCCCATTCCCTTACCCTAAACCTCACGCGAATCCTAACCCTGACCCTCACCCGAAGCCTTACACTCACCTGTGCCCTAATCTTAACCAGGACACCAACACTAACTCGTGCCCTCACACGTACGCTAACCCTAAACCACAGCAGTACCCTATCCTGTACCCTAATCCCTCCCCATTCCCTAACACTAACCCTAACCGAAACCCTGAAAGCGACCCTTTTCCGAGGCCTTACCCTCATCGGTGCCCTTGTCTTAACCAGGAAACCAACACTAACTCGTGCCCTCACACTTACGCTAACCCTTAAGCATTGTCATACCCTAACCTGTACCCTAATCCCTCTCCATTCCCTAACCCTAACCCTAACCCGAATCTTAACCCTGACCCTCACCCGAAGCCTTACCCTCACCCGTGCCCTAATCTTAACCAGGACACCAACACTAACTCATGCCCTCACACGAACGCTTAACCTTAAGCGTTGTCGTACCCTAAATTGTACCCTAATCCCTCCCCATTCCCTAACCCTAACCCTAACCCGATCCCTAAACCTGACTCTCTTCCGATGCCCTACCCTAACCCATGCCCTAAACTTAACCAGTACACAAACACTAACTCCTGCCCTCAAACGTACGCTAAGCCTTATGCGTTGTGGTACCCTATCCTGTACCCTAATCCCTCCCCATTCCCTAACCCTAACCGAAACGATGAACGTGACTCTTTTCCGAGGCCTTACCCTCATCGGTGCCCTTGCCTTAACCAGGACACCAACACTAACTCGTGCCCTCACACTTACGCTAACCCTTAAGCATTGTCGTACCCTAACCTGTACCCTAATCCCTCTCCATTCCCTAACACTAAGCCTAACCTGAAACCTAACCCTGACACTCACCCGAAACTTTACCCTCACCCGTGTCCTACTTTTAACCAGTACATCAACACTAGCCCATGCCCTCTAACCTAGGCTAACCCTAAACAATTGCCGTACCCTAACCTGTACCCTAATCAATCCCCATTCCCTAACCCTAATCCTAACCCAAACCCTTAACGTGACCCTCTTCCGAGGACTTACCCTCACCCGTGCCCTAATCGTAACAAGTACACTAACACTAACAAGTGACCTCACACGTACGCTAAACCTTAAGCGTTGTCGTACCCTAAACTGTGCCCGAATATCTCCCCATTCCCTTACCCTAAACCTCACCCGAATCCTAACCCTGACCGCCACCCGAATCCTTACCCTCACCCGTGCCCTAATCTTAACCAGGACACCAACACTAACTCGTGCCCTCACACGAACGCTAAACCTTAAGCGTTGTCGTACCCTAAATTGTACCCTAATCCCTCCCCATTCCCTAACCCTAACCCTAACCCGATCCCTAAACCTAACCCTCTTCCGATGCCCTACCCTATCCCATGCCCTAAACTTAACCAGTACACAAACACTAACTTTTGCCCTCAAACGTACGCTAACCCTTATGCGTTGTCGTACCCTATCCTGTACCCTAATCCCTCCCCATTCCCTAACCCTAACCCTAACCAAAACGCTGAACGTGACCCTTTTCCGAGGCCTTACCCTCATCGGTGCCCTTGCCTTAACCAGGACACCAACACTAACTCATGCCCTCACACTTACGCTAACCCTTAAGCATTGTCGTACCCTAACCTGTACCCTAATCCCTCTCCATTCCCTAACACTAAGCCTAACCTGAAACCTAACCCTGACACTCACCCGAAACTTTACCCTCACCCGTGTCCTACTTTTAACCAGTACATCAACACTAGCCCACGCCCTCTAACGTAGGCTAACCCTAAACAATTGCCGTACCCTAACCTGTACCCTAATCAATCCCCATTCTGTAATCCTAATCCTAACCCAAACCCTTAACGTGACCCTCTTCCGAGGACTTACCCTCACCCGTGCCCTAATCGTAACAAGTACACTAACACTAACAAGTGACCTCACATGTACGCTAAACCTTAAGGGTTGTCGTACCCTAAACTGTGCCCGAATATCTCCCCATTCCCTTACCCTAAACCTCACGCGAATCCTAACCCTGACCCTCACCCGAAGCCTTACACTCACCCGTGCCCTAATCTTAACCAGGACACCAACACTAACTCGTGCCCTCACACGTACGCTAACCCTAAACCGCAGCAGTACACTATACTGTACCCTAATCCCTCCCCATTCCCTAACACTAACCCTAACCGAAACACTGAAAGCGACCCTTTTCCGAGGCCTTACCCTCATCGGTGCCCTTGTCTTAACCAGGAAACCAACACTAACTCGTGCCCTCACACTTACGCTAACCCTTAAGCATTGTCATACCCTAACCTGTACCCTAATCCCTCTCCATTCCCTAACCCTAACCCTAACCCGAATCTTAACCCTGACCCTCACCCGAAGCCTTACCCTCACCCGTGCCCTAATCTTAACCAGGACACCAACACTAACTCGTGCCCTCACACGAACGCTAAACCTTAAGCGTTGTCGTACCCTAAATTGTACCCTAATCCCTCCCCATTCCCTAACCCTAACCCTAACCCGATCCCTAAACCTGACCCTCTTCCGATGCCCTACCCTAACCCATGCCCTAAACTTAACCAGTACACAAACACTAACTCCTGCCCTCAAACGTACGCTAACCCTTATGCGTTGTGGTACCCTATCCTGTACCCTAATCCCTCCCCATTCCCTAACCCTAACCGAAACGATGAACGTGACTCTTTTCCGAAGCCTTACCCTCATCGGTGCCCTTGCCTTAAATAGGACACCAACACTAACTCGTGCCCTCACACTTACGCTAACCCTTAAGCATTGTCGTACCCTAACCTGTACCCTAATCCCTCTCCATTCCCTAACACTAAGCCTAACCTGAAACCTAACCGACACTCACCCGAAACTTTACCCTCACCCGTGTCCTACTTTTAACCAGTACATCAACACTAGCCCATGCCCTCTAACGTAGGCTAACCCTAAACAATTGCCGTACCCTAACCTGTACCCTAATCAATCCCCATTCCCTAACCTTAATCCTAACCCAAACCCTTAACGTGACCCTCTTCCGAGGACTTACCCTCACCCGTGCCCTAATCGTAACAAGTACACTAACACTAACAAGTGACATCACACGTATGCTAAACCTTAAATGTTGTCGTACCCTAAACTGTGCCCGAATATCTCCCCATTCCCTTACCCTAAACCTCACCCGAATCCTAACCCTGACCGTCACCCGAAGCCTTACCCTCACCCGTGCCCTAATCTTAACCAGGACACCAACACTAACTCGTGCCCTCACACGAACGCTAAACCTTAAGCGTTGTCGTACCCTAAATTGTACCCTAATCCCTCCCCATTCCCTAACCCTAACCCTAACCCGATCCCTAAACCTAACCCTCTTCCGATGCCCTACCCTATCCCATGCCCTAAACTTAACCAGTACACAAACACTAACTCTTGGCCTCAAACGTACGCTAACCCTTATGCGTTGTCGTACCCTATCCTGTACCCTAATCCCTCCCCATTCCCTAACCCTAACCCTAACCAAAACGCTGAACGTGACCCTTTTCCGAGGCCTTACCCTCATCGGTGCCCTTGCCTTAACCAGGACACCAACACTAGCTCATGCCCTCACACTTACGCTAACCCTTAAGCATTGTCGTACCCTAACCTGTACCCTAATCCCTCTCCATTCCCTAACACTAAGCTTAACCTGAAACCTAACCCTGACACTCACCCGAAACTTTACCCTCACCCGTGTCCTAATTTTAACCAGTACATCAACACTAGCCCATGCCCTCTAACGTAGGCTAACCCTAAACAATTGCCGTACCCTAACCTGTACCCTAATTAATCCCCATTCCCTAATCCTAATCCTAACCCAAACCATTAACGTGACCCTCTTCCGAGGACTTACCCTCACCCGTGCCCTAATCGTAACAAGTACACTAACACTAACAAGTGACCGCACATGTACGCTAAACCTTAAGCGTTGTCGTACCCTAAACTGTGCCCGAATATCTCCCCATTCCCTTACCCTAAACCTCACGCGAATCCTAACCCTGACCCTCACCCGAAGCCTTACACTCACCCGTGCCCTAATCTTAACCAGGACACCAACACTAACTCGTGCCCTCACACGTACGCTAACCCTAAACCGCAGCAGTACCCTATCCTGTACCCTAATCCCTCCCCATTCCCTAACACTAACCCTAACCGAAACCCTGAAAGCGACCCTTTTCCGAGGCCTTACCCTCATCGGTGCCCTTGTCTTAACCAGGAAACCAACACTAACTCGTGCCCTCACACTTACGCTAACCCTTAAGCATTGTCATACCGTAACCTGTACCTTAATCCCTCTCCATTCCCTAACCCTAACCCTAACCCGAATCTTAACCCTGACCCTCACCCGAAGCCTTACCCTCACCCGTGCCCTAATCTTAACCAGGACACCAACACTAACTCGTGCCCTCACACGAACGCTAAAACTTAAGCGTTGTCGTACCCTAAATTGTACCCTAATCCCTCCCCATTCCCTAACCCTAACCCTAACCCGATCCCTAAACCTGACCCTCTTCCGATGCCCTACCCTAACCCATGCCCTAAACTTAACCAGTACACAAACACTAACTCCAGCCCTCAAACGTACGCTAACCCTTATGCGTTGTGGTACCCTATCCTGTACCCTAATCAGTCCCCATTCCCTAACCCTAACCGAAACGATGAACGTGACTCTTTTCCGAGGCCTTACCCTCATCGGTGCCCTTGCCTTAACCAGGACACCAACACTAACTCATGCCCTCACACTTACGCTAACCCTTAAGCATTGTCGTACCCTAACCTGTACCCTAATCCCTCTCCATTCCCTAACACTAAGCCTAACCTGAAACCTAACCCTGACACTCACCCGAAACTTTACCCTCACCCGTGTCCTACTTTTAACCAGTACATCAACACTAGCCCATGCCCTCTTACGTAGGCTAACCCTAAACAATTGCCGTACCCTAACCTGTACCTTAATCAATCCCCATTCCCTAACCCTAATCCTAACCCAAACCCTTAACGTGACCCTCTTCCGAGGACTTGCCCTCACCCGTGCCCTAATCGTAACAAGTACACTAACACCAACAAGTGACCGCACACGTACGCTAAACCTTAAGCGTTGTCGTACCCTAAACTGTGCCCGAATATCTCCCCATTCCCTTACCCTAAACCTCAGCCGAATCCTAACCCTGACCGTCACCCGAAGCCTTACCCTCACCCGTGCCCTAATCTTAACCAGGACACCAACACTAACTCGTGCCCTCACACGAACGCTAAACCTTAAGCGTTGTCGTACCCTAAATTGTACCCTAATCCCTCCCCATTCCCTAACCCTAACCCTAACCCGATCACTAAACCTAACCCTCTTCCGATGCCCTACCCTAACCCATGCCCTAAACTTAACCAGTACACAAACACTAACTCTTGCCCTCAAACGTACGCTAACCCTTATGCGTTGTCGTACACTATCCTGTACCCTAATCCCTCCCCATTCCCTAACCCTAACCCTAACCAAAACGCTGAACGTGACCCTTTTAGGAGGCCTTACCCTCATCGGTGCCCTTGCCTTAACCAGGACACCAACACTAACTCGTGCCCTCACACTTACGCTAACCCTTAAGCATTGTCGTACCCTAACCTGTACCCTAATCCCTCTCCATTCCCTAACACTAAGCCTAACCTGAAACCTAACCCTGACACTCACCCGAAACTTTACCCTCACCCGTGTCCTAATTTTAACCAGTACATCAACACTAGCCCATGCCCTCTAACGCAGGCTAACCCTAAACAATTCCCGTACCCTAACCTGTACCCTAATTAATCCCCATTCCCTAATCCTAATCCTAACCCAAACCATTAACGTGACCCTCTTCCGAGGACTTACCCTCACCCGTGCCCTAATCGTAACAAGTACACTAACACTTACAAGTGACCGCACATGTACGCTAAACCTTAAGCGTTGTCGTACCCTAAACTGTGCCCGAATATCTCCCCATTCCCTTACCCTAAACCTCACGCGAATCCTAACCCTGACCCTCACCCGAAGCCTTACACTCACCCGTGCCCTAATCTTAACCAGGACACCAACACTAACTCGTGCCCTCACACGTACGCTAACCCTAAACCGCAGCAGTACCCTATCCTGTACCCTAATCCCTCCCCATTCCCTAACACTAACCCTAACCGAAACCCTGAAAGCGACCCTTTTCCGAGGCCTTACCCTCATCGGTGCCCTTGTCTTAACCAGGAAACCAACACTAACTCGTGCCCTCACACTTACGCTAACACTTAAGCATTGTCATACCGTAACCTGTACATTAATCCCTCTCCATTCCCTAACCCTAACCCTAACCCGAATCTTAACCCTGACCCTCACCCGAAGCCTTACCCTCACCCGTGCCCTAATCTTAACCAGGACACCAACACTAACTCGTGCCCTCACACGAACGCTAAACCTTAAGCGTTGTCGTACCCTAAATTGTACCCTAATCCCTCCCCATTCTCTAACCCTAACCCTAACCCGATCCCTAAACCTGACCCTCTTCCGATGCCCTACCCTAACCCATGCCCTAAACTTAACCAGTACACAAACACTAACTCCTGCCCTCAAACGTACGCTAACCCTTATGCGTTGTGGTACCCTATCCTGTACCCTAATCAGTCCCCATTCCCTAACCCTAACCGAAACGATGAACGTGACTCTTTTCCGAGGCCTTACCCTCATCGGTGCCCTTGCCTTAACCAGGACACCAACACTAACTCGTGCCCTCACACTTACGCTAACCCTTAAGCATTGTCGTACCCTAACCTGTACCCTAATCCCTCTCCATTCCCTAACACTAAGCCTAACCTGAAACCTAACCCTGACACTCACCCGAAACTTTACCCTCACCCGTGTCCTACTTTTAACCAGTACATCAACACTAGCCCATGCCCTCTTACGTAGGCTAACCCTAAACAATTGCCGTACCCTAACCTGTACCTTAATCAATCCCCATTCCCTAACCCTAATCCTAACCCAAACCCTTAACGTGACCCTCTTCCGAGGACTTACCCTCACCCGTGCCCTAATCGTAACAAGTACACTAACACCAACAAGTGACCTCACACGTACGCTAAACCTTAAGCGTTGTCGTACCCTAAACTGTGCCCGAATATCTCCCCATTCCCTTACCCTAAACCTCACCCGAATCCTAACCCTGACCGTCACCCGAAGCCTTACCCTCACCCGTGCCCTAATCTTAACCAGGACACCAACACTAACTCGTGCCCTCACACGAACGCTAAACCTTAAGCGTTGTTGTACCCTAAATTGTACCCTAATCCCTCCCCATTCCCTAACCCTAACCCTAACCCGATCACTAAACCTAACCCTCTTCCGATGCCCTACCCTAACCCATGCCCTAAACTTAACCAGTACACAAACACTAACTCTTGCCCTCAAACGTACGCTAACCCTTATGCGTTGTCGTACACTATCCTGTACAGTAATCCCTCCCCATTCCCTAACCCTAACCCTAACCAAAACGCTGAACGTGACCCTTTTAGGAGGCCTTACCCTCATCGGTGCCCTTGCCTTAACCAGGACACCAACACTAACTCGTGCCCTCACACTTACGCTAACCTTTAAGCATTGTCGTACCCTAACCTGTACCCTAATCCCTCTCCATTCCCTAACACTAAGCCTAACCTGAAACCTAACCCTGACACTCACCCGAAACTTTACCCTAACCCGTGTCCTAATTTTAACCAGTACATCAACACTAGCCCATGCCCTCTAACGTAGGCTAACCCTAAACAATTGCCGTACCCTAACCTGTACCCTAATCAATCCCCATTCCCTAACCCTAATCCTAACCAAAACCCTTAAAGTGACCCTCTTCCGAGCACTTACCCTCACCCGTGCCCTAATCGCAACAAGTACACTAACACTAACAAGTGACCTCACATGTACGCTAAACCTTAAGCGTTGTCGTACCCTAAACTGTGCCCGAATATCTCCCCATTCCCTTACCCTAAACCTCACGCGAATCCTAACCCTGACCCTCACCCGAAGCCTTACACTCACCCGTGCCCTAATCTTAACCAGGACACCAACACTAACTCGTGCCCTCACACGTACGTTAACCCTAAACCGCAGCAGTACCCTATCCTGTACCCTAATCCCTCCCCATTCCCTAACACTAACCCTAACCGAAACCCTGAAAGCGACCCTTTTCCGAGGCCTTACCCTCATCGGTGCCCTTGTCTTAACCAGGAAACCAACACTAACTCGTGCCCTCACACTTACGCTAACCCTTAAGCATTGTCATACCCTAACCTGTACCCTAATCCCTCTCCATTCCCTAACCCTAACCCTAACCCGAATCTTAACCCTGACCCTCACCCGAAGCCTTACCCTCACCCGTGCCCTAATCTTAACCAGGACACCAACACTAACTCGTGCCCTCACACGAACGCTAAACCTTAAGCGTTGTCGTACCCTAAATTGTACCCTAATCCCTCCCCATTCCCTAACCCTAACCCTAACCCGATCCCTAAACCTGACCCTCTTCCGATGCCCTACCCTAACCCATGCCCTAAACTTAACCAGTACACAAACACTAACTCCTGCCCTCAAACGTACGCTAACCCTTATTCGTTGTGGTACCCTATCCTGTACCCTAATCCCTCCCCATTCCCTAACCCTAACCGAAACGATGAACGTGACTCTTTTCCGAGGCCTTACCCTCATCGGTGCCCTTGCCTTAACCAGGACACCAACACTAACTCGTGCCCTCACACTTACGCTAACCCTTAAGCATTGTCGTACCCTAACCTGTACCCTAATCCCTCTCCATTCCCTAACACTAAGCCTAACCTGAAACCTAACCCTGACACTCACCCGAAACTTTACCCTCACCCGTGTCCTAATTTTAACCAGTACATCAACACTAGCCCATGCCCTCTAACGTAGGCTAACCCTAAACAATTGCCGTACCCTAACCTGTACCCTAATCAATCCCCATTCCCTAACCCTAATCCTAACCCAAACCCTTAACGTGACTCTCTTCCGAGGACTTACCCTCACACGTGCCCTAATCCTAACAAGTACACTAACACTAACAAGTGACCTCACACGTACGCTAAACCTTAAGCGTTGTCGTACCCTAAACTGTGCCCGAATATCTCCCCATTCCCTTACCCTAAACCTCACCCGAATCCTAACCCTGACCGTCACCCGAAGCCTTACCCTCACCCGTGCCCTAATCTTAACCAGGACACCAACACTAACTCGTGCCCTCACACGAACGCTAAACCTTAAGCGTTGTCGTACCCTAAATTGTACCCTAATCCCTCCCCATTCCCTAACCCTAACCCTAACCCGATCCCTAAACCTGACCCTCTTCCGATGCCCTACCCTAACCCATGCCCTAAACTTAATCAGTACCCAAACACTAACGCCTGCCCTCAAACGTACGCTAACCCTTATGCGTTGTGGTACCCTATCCTGTACCCTAATCCCTCCCCATTCCCTAACCCTAACAGAAACGATGAACGTGACTCTTTTCCGAGGCCTTACCCTCATCGGTGCCCTTGCCTTAACCAGGACACCAACACTAACTCGTGCCCTCACACTTATGCTAACCCTTAAGCATTGTCGTACCCTAACCTGTACCCTAATCCCTCTCCATTCCCTAACACTAAGCCTAACCTGAAACCTAACCCTGACACTCACCCGAAACTTTACCCTCACCCGTGTCCTAATTTTAACCAGTACATCAACACTAGCCCATGCCCTCTAACGTAGGCTAACCCTAAACAATTGCCGTACCCTAACCTGTACCCTAATCAATCCCCATTCCCTAACCCTAATCCTAACCCAAACCCTTAACGTGACCCTCTTCCGAGGACTTACCCTCACCCGTGCCCTAATCCTAACAAGTACACTAACACTAACAAGTGACCTCACACGTACGCTAAACCTTAAGCGTTGTCGTACCCTAAACTGTGCCCGAATATCTCCCCATTCCCTTACCCTAAACCTCACCCGAATCCTAACCCTGACCGTCACCCGAAGCCTTACCCTCACCCGTGCCCTAATCTTAACCAGGACACCAACACTAACTCGTGCCCTCACACGAACGCTAAACCTTAAGCGTTGTCGTACCCTAAATTGTACCCTAATCCCTCCCCATTCCCTAACCCTAACCCTAACCCGATCCCTAAACCTAACCCTCTTCCGATGCCCTACCCTAACCCATGCCCTAAACTTAACCAGTACACAAACACTAACTCTTGCCCTCAAACGTACGCTAACCCTTATGCGTTGTCGTACCCTATCCTGTACCCTAATCCCTCCCCATTCCCTAACCCTAACCCTAACCAAAACGCTGAACGTGACCCTTTTCCAAGGCCTTACCCTCATCGGTGCCCTTGCCTTAACCAGGACACCAACACTAACACGTGCCCTCACACGAGCGCTAAACCTTAAGCGTAGTCGTACCCTAAATTGTACCCTAATCCCTCCCCATTCCCTAACCCTAACCGAAACGATGAACGTGACTCTTTTCCGAGGCCTTACCCTCATCGGTGCCCTTGCCTTAACCAGGACACCAACACTAACTCGTGCCCTCACACTTACGCTAACCCTTAAGCATTGTCGTACCCTTACCTGTACCCTAATCCCTCTCCATTCCCTAACACTAAGCCTAACCTGAAACCTAAACCTGACACTCACCCGAAACTTTACCCTCACCCGTGTCCTACTTTTAACCAGTACATCAACACTAGCCCATGCCCTCTAACGTAGGCTAACCCTAAACAATTGCCGTACCCTAACCTGTACCCTAATCAATCCCCATTCCCTAACCCTAATCCTAACCCAAACCCTTAACGTGACCCTCTTCCGAGGACTTACCCTCACCCGTGCCCTAATCGTAACAAGTACACTAACACTAACAAGTGACCTCACATGTACGCTAAACCTTAAGCGTTGTCGTACCCTAAACTGTGCCCGAATATCTCCACATTCCCTTACCTTAAACCTCACGCGAATCCTAACCCTGACCCTCACCCGAAGCCTTACACTCACCCGTGCCCTAATCTTAACCAGGACACCAACACTAACTCGTGCCCTCACACATACGCTAACCCTAAACCGCAGCAGTACCCTATCCTGTACCCTAATCCCTCCCCATTCCCTAACACTAACCCTAACCGAAACCCTGAAAGCGACCCTTTTCCGAGGCCTTACCCTCATCGGTGCCCTTGTCTTAACCAGGAAACCAACACTAACTCGTGCCCTCACACTTACGCTAACCCTTAAGCATTGTCATACCCTAACCTGTACCCTAATCCCTCTCCATTCCCTAACCCTAACCCTAACCCGAATCTTAACCCTGACCCTCACCCGAAGCCTTACCCTCACCCGTGCCCTAATCTTAACCAGGACACCAACACTAACTCGTGCCCTCACACGAACGCTAAACCTTAAGCGTTGTCGTACCCTAAATTGTACCCTAATCCCTCCCCATTCCCTAACCCTAACCCTAACCCGATCCCTAAACCTGACCCTCTTCCGATGCCCTACCCTAACCCATGCCCTAAACTTAACCACTACACAAACACTAACTCCTGCCCTCAAACGTACGCTGACCCTTATGCGTTGTGGTACCCTATCCTGTACCCTAATCCCTCCCCATTCCCTAACCCTAACCGAAACGATGAACGTGACTCTTTTCCGAGGCCTTACCCTCATCGGTGCCCTTGCCTTAGCCAGGACACCAACACTAACTCATGCCCTCACACTTACGCTAACCCTTAAGCATTGTCGTACCCTAACCTGTACCCTAATCCCTCTCCATTCCCTAACACTAAGCCTAACCTGAAACCTAACCCTGACACTCACCCGAAACTTTACCCTCACCCGTGTAATACTTTTAACCAGTACATCAACACTAGCCCATGCCCTCTAACGTAGGCTAACCCTAAACAATTGCCGTACCCTAACCTGTACCCTAATCAATCCCCATTCCCTAACCCTAATCCTAACCCAAACCCTTAACATGACCCTCTTCCGAGAACTTACCCTCACCCGTGCCCTAATCGTAACAAGTACACTAACACTAACAAGTGACCTCTCACGTACGCTAAACCTTAAGCGTTGTCGTACCCTAAACTGTGCCCGAATATCTCCCCATTCCCTTACCCTAAACCTCACCCGAATCCTAACCCTGACCGTCACCAGAAGCCTTACCCTCACCCGTGCCCTAATCTTAACCAGGACACCAACACTAACTCGTGCCCTCACACGAACGCTAAACCTTAAGCGTTGTCGTACCCTAAATTGTACCCTAATCCCTCCCCATTCCCTAACCCTAATCCTAACCCGATCCCTAAACATAACCCTCTTCCGATGCCCTACCCTAACCCATGCCCTAAACTTAACCAGTACACAAACACTAACTCTTGCCCTCAAACGTACGCTAACCCTTATGCGTTGTCGTACCCTATCCTGTACCCTAATCCCTCCCCATTCCCTAACCCTAACCCTAACCAAAACGCTGAACGTGACCCTTTTCCGAGGCCTTACCCTCATCGGTGCCCTTGCCTTAACCAGGACACCAACACTAACTCGTGCCCTCACACTTACGCTAACCCTTAAGCATTGTCGTACCCTAACCTGTACCCTAATCCCTCTCCATTCCCTAACACTAAGCCTAACCTGAAACCTAACCCTGACACTCACCCGAAATTTTACCCTCACCCGTGTCCTAATTTTAACCAGTACATCAACACTAGCCCATGCCCTCTAACGTAGGCTAACCCTAAACAATTGCCGTACCCTAACCTGTACCCTAATCAATCCCCATTCCCTAACCCTAATCCTAACCCAAACCCTTAACGTGACCCTCTTCCGAGGACTTACCCTCACCCGTGCCCTAATCGTAACAAGTACACTAACACTAACAAGTGACCTCACATGTACGCTAAACCTTAAGCGTTGTCGTACCCTAAACTGTGCCCGAATATCTATCCATTCCCTTACCCTAAACCTCACGCGAATCCTAACCCTGACCCTCACCCGAAGCCTTACACTCACCCGTGCCCTAATCTTAACCAGGACACCAACACTAACTCGTGCCCTCACACGTACGCTAACCCTAAACCGCAGCAGTACCCTATCCTGTACCCTAATCCCTCCCCATTCCCTAACACTAACCCTAACCGAAACCCTGAAAGCGACCCTTTTCCGAGGCCTTACCCTCATCGGTGCCCTTGTCTTAACCAGGAAACCAACACTAACTCGTGCCCTCACACTTACGCTAACCCTTAAGCATTGTCATACCCTAACCTGTACCCTAATCCCTCTCCATTCCCTAACCCTAACCCTAACCCGAATCTTAACCCTGACCCTCACCCGAAGCCTTACCCTCACCCGTGCCCTAATCTTAACCAGGACACCAACACTAACTCGTGCCCTCACACGAACGCTAAACCTAAAGCGTTGTCGTACCCTAAATTGTACCCTAATCCCTCCCCATTCCCTAACCCTAACCCTAACCCGATCCCTAAACCTAACCCTCTTCCGATGCCCTACCCTAACCCATGCCCTAAACTTAACCAGTACACAAACACTAACTCTTGCCCTCAAACGTACGCTAACCCTTATGCGTTGTCGTACCCTATCCTGTACCCTAATCCCTCCCCATTCCCTAACCCTAACCCTAACCAAAACGCTGAACGTGACCCTTTTCCGAGGCCTTACCCTCATCGGTGCCCTTGCCTTAACCAGGACACCAACACTAACTCGTGCCCTCACACTTACGCTAACCCTTAAGCATTGTCGTACCCTAACCTGTACCCTAATCCCTCTCCATTCCCTAACACTAAGCCTAACCTGAAACCTAACCCTGACACTCACCCGAAACTTTACCCTCACCCGTGTCCTAATTTTAACCAGTACATCAACACTAGCCCATGCCCTCTAACGTAGGCTAACCCTAAACAATTGCCGTACCCTAACCTGTACCCTAATCAATCCCCATTCCCTAACCCTAATCCTAACCCAAACACTTAACGAGACCCTCTTCCGAGGACTTACCCTCACCCGTGCCCTAATCGTAACAAGTACACTAACACTAACAAGTGACCTCACATGTACGCTAAACCTTAAGCGTTGTCGTACCCTAAACTGTGCCCGAATATCTCCCCATTCCCTTACCCTAAACCTCACGCGAATCCTAACCCTGACCCTCACCCGAAGCCTTACACTCACCCGTGCCCTAATCTTAACCAGGACACCAACACTAACTCGTGCCCTCACACGTACGCTAACCTTAAACCGCAGCAGTACCCTATCCTGTACCCTAATCCCTCCCCATTCCCTAACACTAACCCTAACCGAAACCCCAAAAGCGACCCTTTTCCGAGGCCTTACTCTCATCGGTGCCCTTGTCTTAACCAGGAAACCAACACTAACTCGTGCCCTCACACTTACGCTAACCCTTAAGCATTGTCATACCCTAACCTGTACCCTAATCCCTCTCCATTCCCTAACCCTAACCCTGACCCGAATCTTAACCCTGACCCTCACCCGAAGCCTTACCCTCACCCGTGCCCTAATCTTAACCAGGACACCAACACTAACTCGTGCCCTCACACGAACGCTAAACCTTAAGCGTTGTCGTACCCTAAATTGTACCCTAATCCCTCCCCATTCCCTAACCCTAACCCTAACCTGATCCCTAAACCTGACCCTCTTCCGATGCCCTACCCTAACCCATGCCCTAAACTTAACCAGTACACAAACACTAACTCTTGCCCTCAAACGTACGCTAACCCTTATGCGTTGTCGTACCCTATCCTGTACCCTAATCCCTCCCCATTCCCTAACCCTAACCCTAACCAAAACGCTGAACGTGACCCTTTTCCGACGCCTTACCCTCATCGGTGCCCTTGCCTTAACCAGGACACCAACACTAACTCGTGCCCTCACACTTACGCTAACCCTTAAGCATTGTCGTACCCTAACCTGTACCCTAATCCCTCTCCATTCCCTAACACTAAGCCTAACCTGAAACCTAACCCTGACACTCACCCGAAACTTTACCCTCACCCGTGTCCTACTTTTAACCAGTACATCAACACTAGCCCATGCCCTCTAACGTAGGCTAACCCTAAACAATTGCCGTACCCTAACCTGTACCCTAATCAATCCCCATTCCCTAACCCTAATCCTAACCCAAACCCTTAACGTGACCCTCTTCCGAGGACTTACCCTCACCCGTGCCCTAATCTTAACCAGGACACCAACACTAACTCGTGCCCTCACACGAACGCTAAACCTTAAGCGTTGTTGTACCCTAAATTGTACCCTAATCCCTCCCCATTCCCTAACACTAACCCTAACCCGATCCCTAAGCCTAACCCTCTTCCGATGCCCTACCCTAACCCTTGCCCTAAACTTAACCAGTACACAAACACTAACTCTTGCCCTCAAACGTACGCTAACCCTTATGCGTTGTCGTACCCTATCCTGTACCCTAATCCCTCCTCATTCCCTAACCCTAACCCTAACCAAAACGCTGAACGTGACCCTTTTCGAGACCTTACCCTCATCGGTGCCCTTGCCTTAACCAGGACACCAACACTAACTCATGCCCTCATACTTACGCTAACCCTTAAGCATTGTCGTACCCTAACCTGTACCCTAATCCCTCTCCATTCCCTAACACTAAGCCTAACCTGAAACCTAACCCTGACACTCACCCGAAACTTTACCCTCACCCGTGTCCTAATTTTAACCAGTACATCAACACTAGCCCATGCCCTCTAACGTAGGCTAACCCTAAACAATTGCCGTACCCTAACCTGTACCCTAATCAATCCCCATTCCCTAACCCTAATCCTAACCCAAACCCTTAACATGACCCTCTTCCGAGGACTTACCCTCACCCGTGCCCTAATCGTAACAAGTACACTAACACTAACAAGTGACCTCACATGTACGCTAAACCTTAAGCGTTGTCGTACCCTAAACTGTGCCCGAATATCTCCCCATTCCCTTACCCTAAACCTCACGCGAATCCTAACCCTGACCCTCACCCGAAGCCTTACACTCACCCGTGCTCTAATCTTAACCAGGACACCAACACTAACTCGTGCCCTCACACGTACGCTAACCCTAAACCGCAGCAGTACCCTATCCTGTACCCTAATCCCTCCCCATTCCCTAACACTAACCCTAACCGAAACCCTGAAAGCGACCCTTTTCCGAGGCCTTACCCTCATCGGTGCCCTTGTCTTAACCAGGAAACCAACACTAACTCGTGCCCTCACACTTACGCTAACCCTTAAGCATTGTCATACCCTAACCTGTACCCTAATCCCTCTCCATTCCCTAACCCTAACCCTAACCCGAATCTTAACCCTGACCCTCACCCGAAGCCTTACCCTCACCCGTGCCCTAATCTTAACCAGGACACCCACACTAACTCGTGCCCTCACACGAACGCTAAACCTTAAGCGTTGTCGTACCCTAAATTGTACCCTAATCCCTCCCCATTCCCTAACCCTAACCCTAACCCGATCCCTAAACCTGACCCTCTTCCGTTGCCCTACCCTAACCCATGCCCTAAACTTAACCAGTACACAAACACTAACTCCTGCCCTCAAACGTACGCTAACCCTTATGCGTTGTGGTACCCTATCCTGTACCCTAATCCCTCCCCATTCCCTAACCCTAACCGAAACGATGAACGTGACTCTTTTCCGAGGCCTTACCCTCATCGGTGCCCTTGCCTTAACCAGGACACCAACACTAACTCGTGCCCTCACACTTACGCTAACCCTTAAGCATTGTCGTACCCTAACCTGTACCGTAATCCCTCTCCATTCCCTAAACTAAGCCTAACCTGAAACCTAACCCTGACACTCACCCGAAACTTTACCCTCACCCGTGTCCTACTTTTAACCAGTACATCAACACTAGCCCATGCCCTCTAACGTAGGCTAACCCTAAACTATTGCCGTACCCTAACCTGTACCCTAATCAATCCCCATTCCCTAACCCTAATCCTAACCCAAACCCTTAACGTGACCCTCTTCCGAGGACTTACCCTCACCCGTGCCCTAATCGTAAAAAGTACACTAACACTAACAAGTGACCTCACACGTACGCTAAACCTTAAGCGTTGTCGTACCCTAAACTGTGCCCGAATATCTCCCCATTCCCTTACCCTAAACCTCACCCGAATCCTAACCCTGACCGTCACCCGAAGCCTTACCCTCACCCGTGCCCTAATCTTAACCAGGACACCAACACTAACTCGTGCCCTCACACGAACGCTAAACCTTAAGCGTTGTCGTACCCTAAATTGTACCCTAATCCCTCCCCATTCCCTAACCCTAACCCTAACCCGATCCCTAAACCTAACCCTCTTCCGATGCCCTACCCTATCCCATGCCCTAAACTTAACCAGTACACAAACACTAACTCTTGCCCTCAAACGTACGCTAACCCTTATGCGTTGTCGTACCCTATCCTGTACCCTAATCCCTCCCCATTCCCTAACCCTAACCCTAACCAAAACGCTGAATGTGACCATTTTTCGAGGACTTACCCTCATCGGTGCCCTTGCCTTAACCAGGACACCAACACTAACTCATGCCCTCACACTTACGCTAACCCTTAAGCATTGTCGTACCCTAACCTGTACCCTAATCCCTCTCCATTCCCTAACACTAAGCCTAACCTGAAACCTAACCCTGACACTCACCCGAAACTTTACCCTCACCCGTGTCCTAATTTTAACCAGTACATCAACACTAGCCCATGCCCTCTAACGTAGGCTAACCCTAAACAATTGCCGTACCCTAACCTGTACCCTAATCAATCCCCATTCCCTAACCCTAATCCTAACCCAAACCCTTAACGTGACCCTCTTCCGAGGACTTACCCTCACCCGTGCCCTAATCGTAACAAGTACACTAACACTAACAAGTGACCTCACATGTACGCTAAACCTTAAGCGTTGTCGTACCCTAAACTGTGCCCGAATATCTCCCCATTCCCTTACCCTAAACCTCACGCGAATCCTAACCCTGACCCTCACCCGAAGCCTTACACTCACCCGTGCCCTAATCTTAACCAGGATACCAACACTAACTCGTGCCCTCACACGTACGCAAACCCTAAACCGCAGCAGTACCCTATCCTGTACCCTAATCCCTCCCCATTCTCTAACACTAACCCTAAACGAAACCCTGAAAGCGACCCTTTTCCGAGGCCTGACCCTCATCGGTGCCCTTGTGTTAACCAGGAAACCAACACTAACTCGTGCCCTCACACTTACGCTAACCCTTAAGCATTGTCATACCCTAACCTGTACCCTAATCCCTCTCCATTCCCTAACCCTAACCCTAACCCGAATCTTAACCCTGACCCTCACCCGAAGCCTTACCCTCACCCGTGCCCTAATCTTAACCAGGACACCAACACTAACTCGTGCCCTCACACGAACGCTAAACCTTAAACGTTGTCGTACCCTAAATTGTACCCTAATCCCTCCCCATTCCCTAACCCTAACCCTAACCCGATCCCTAAACCTGACCCTCTTCCGATGCCCTACCCTAACCCATGCCCTAAACTTAACCAGTACACAAACACTAACTCCTGCCCTCAAACGTACGCTAACCCTTATGCGTTGTGGTACCCTATCCTGTATCCTAATCCCTCCCCATTCCCTAACCCTAACCGAAACGATGAACGTGACTCTTTTCCGAGGCCTTACCCTCATCGGTGCCCTTGCCTTAACCAGGACACCAACACTAACTCGTGCCCTCACACTTACGCTAACCCTTAAGCATTGTCGTACCCTAACCTGTACCCTAATCCCTCTCCATTCCCTAACACTAAGCCTAACCTGAAACCTAACCCTGACACTCACCCGAAACTTTAACCTCACCCGTGTCCTACTTTTAACCAGTACATCAACACTAGCCCATGCCCTCTAACGTAGGCTAACCCTAAACAATTGCCGTACCCTAACCTGTACCCTAATCAATCCCCATTCCCTAACCCTAATCCTAACCCAAACCTTAACGTGACCCTCTTCCGAGGACTTACCCTCACCCGTCCCCTAATCGTAACAAGTACACTAACACTAACAAGTGACCTCACACGTACGCTAAATTTTAAGCGTTGTCGTACCCTAAACTGTGCCCGAATATCTCCCCATTCCCTTACCCTAAACCTCACCCGAATCCTAACCCTGACCGTCACCCGAAGCCTTACCCTCACCCGTGCCGTAATCTTAACCAGGACACCAACACTAACTCGTGCCCTCACACGAACTCTAAATCTTAAGCGTTGTCGTACCCTAAATTGTACCCTAATCCCTCCCCATTCCCTAACCCTAACCCTAACCCGATCCCTAAACCTAACCCTCTTCCGATGCCCTACCCTAACCCATGCCCTAAACTTAACCAATACACAAACACTAACTCTTGCCCTCAAACGTACGCTAACCCTTATGCGTTGTCGTACCCTATCCTGTACCCTAATCCCTCCCCATTCCCTAACCCTAACCCTAACCAAAACGCTGAACGTGACCCTTTTCCGAGGCCTTACCCTCATCGGTGCCCTTGCCTTAACCAGGACACCAACACTAACTCATGCCCTCACACTTACGCTAACCCTTAAGCATTGTCGTACCCTAACCTGTACCCTAATCCCTCTCCATTCCCTAACACTAAGCCTAACCTGAAACCTAACCCTGACACTCACCCAAAACTTTACCCTCACCCGTGTCCTAATTTTAACCAGTACATCAACACTAGCCCATGCCCTCTAACGTAGGCTAACCCTAAACAATTGCCGTACCCTAACCTGTACCCTAATCAATCCCCATTCCCTAACCCTAATCCTAACAAAAACCCTTAACGTGACCCTCTTCCGAGCACTTACCCTCACCCGTGCCCTAATCGTAACAAGTACACTAACACTAACAAGTGACCTCACATGTATGCTAAACCTTAAACGTTGTCGTACCCTAAACTGTGCCCGAATATCTCCCCATTCCCTTACCCTAAACCTCACGCGAATCCTAACCCTGACCCTCACCTGAAGCCTTACACTCACCCGTGCCCTAATCTTAACCAGGACACCAACACTAACTCGTGCCCTCACACGTACGCTAACCCTAAACCGCAGCAGTACCCTATCCTGTACCCTAATCCCTCCCCATTCCCTAACACTAACCCTAACCGAAACCCTGAAAGCGACTCTTTTCCGAGGCCTTACCCTCATCGGTGCCCTTGTCTTAACCAGGAAACCAACACTAACTCGTGCCCTCACACTTACGCTAACCCTTAAGCATTGTCATACCCTAACCTGTACCCTAATCCCTCTCCATTCCCTAACCCTAACCCTAACCCGAATCTTAACCCTGACCCTCACCCGAAGCCTTACCCTCACCCGTGCCCTAATCTTAACCAGGACACCAACACTAACTCGTGCCCTCACACGAACGCTAAACCTTAAGCGTTGTCGTACCCTAAATTGTACCCTAATCCCTCCCCATTCCCTAACCCTAACCCGATCCCTAAACCTGACCCTCTTCCGATGCCCTACCCTAACCCATGCCCTAAACTTAACCAGTACACAAACACTAACTCCTGCCCTCAAACGTACGCTAACCCTTATGCGTTGTGGTTCCCTATCCTGTACCCTAATCCCTCCCCATTCCCTAACCCTAACCGAAACGATGAACGTGACTCTTTTCCGAGGCCTTACCCTCATCGGTGCCCTTGTCTTAACCAGGACACCAACACTAACTCATGCCCGCACACTTACGCTAACCCTTAAGCATTGTCGTACCCTAACCTGTACCCTAATCCCTCTCCATTCCCTAACACTAAGCCTAACCTGAAACCTAACCCTGACACTCACCCGAAACTTTACCCTCACCCGTGTCCTAATTTTAACCAGTACATCAACACTAGCCCATGCCCTCTAACGTAGGCTAACCCTAAACAATTGCCGTACCCTAACCTGTACCCTAATCAATCCCCATTCTCTAATCCTAATCCTAACCCAAACCCTTAACGTGACCCTCTTCCGAGGACTTACCCTCACCCGTGCCCTAATCGTAACAAGTACACTAACACTAACAAGTGACCTCACATGTACGCTAAACCTTAAGCGTTGTCGTACCCTAAACTGTGCCCGAATATCTCCCCATTCCCTTACCCTAAACCTCACGCGAATCCTAACCCTGACCCTCACCCGAAGCCTTACACTCACCCGTGCCCTAATCTTAACCAGGACACCAACACTAACTCGTGCCCTCACACGTACGCTAACCCTAAACCGCAGCAGTACCCTATCCTGTACCCTAATCCCTCCCCATTCCCTAACACTAACCCTAACCGAAACCCTTAAAGCGACCCTTTTCCGAGGCCTTACCCTCATCGGTGCCCTTGTCTTAACCAGGAAACCAACACTAACTCGTGCCCTCACACTTACGCTAACCCTTAAGCATTGTCATACCCTAACCTGTACCCTAATCCCTCTCCATTCCCTAACCCTAACCCTAACCCGAATCTTAACCCTGACCCTCACCCGAAGCCTTACCCTCACCCGTGCCCTAATCTTAACCAGGACACCAACACTAACTCGTGCCCTCACACGAACGCTAAACCTTAAGCGTTGTCGTACCCTAAATTGTACCCTAAACCCTCCCCATTCCCTAACCCTAACCCTAACCCGATCCCTAAACCTGACCCTCTTCCGATGCCCTACCCTAACCCATGCCCTAAACTTAACCAGTACACAAACACTAACTCCTGCCCTCAAACGTACGCTAACCCTTATGCGTTGTGGTACCCTATCCTGTACCCTAATCCCTCCCCATTCCCTAACCCTAACCGAAACGATGAACGTGACTCTTTTCCGAGGCCTTACCCTCATCGGTGCCCTTGCCTTAACCAGGACACCAACACTAACTCGTGCCCTCACACTTACGCTAACCCTTAAGCATTGTCGTACCCTAACCTGTACCCTAATCCCTCTCCATTCCCTAACACTAAGCCTAACCTGAAACCTAACCCTGACACTCACCCGAAACTTTACCCTCACCCGTGTCCTACTTTTAACCAGTACATCAACACTAGCCCATGCCCTCTAACGTAGGCTAACCCTAAACAATTGCCGTACCCTAACCTGTACCCTAATCAATCCCCATTCCCTAACCTTAATCCTAACCCAAACCCTTAACGTGACCCTCTTCCGAGGACTTACCCTCACCCGTGCCCTAATCGTAACAAGTACACTAACACTAACAAGTGACCTCACACGTACGCTAAACCTTAAGCGTTGTCGTACCCTAAACTGTGCCCGAATATCTCCCCATTCCCTTACCCTAAACCTCACCCGAATCCTAACCCTGACCGTCACCCGAAGCCTTACCCTCACCCGTGCCCTAATCTTAACCAGGACGCCAACACTAACTCGTGCCCTCACACGAACGCTAAACCTTAAGCATTGTCGTACCCTAAATTGTACCCTAATCCCTCCCCATTCCCTAACCCTAACCCTAACCCGATCCCTAAACCTAACCCTCTTCCGATGCCCTACCCTATCCCATGCCCTAAACTTAACCAGTACACAAACACTAACTCTTGCCCTCAAACGTACGCTAACCCTTATGCGTTGTCGTACATTATCCTGTACCCTAATCCCTCCCCATTCCCTAACCCTAACCCTAACCAAAACGCTGAACGTGACCCTTTTCCGAGGCCTTACCCTCATCGGTGCCCTTGCCTTAACCAGGACACCAACACTAACTCATGCCCTCACACTTACGCTAACCCTTAAGCATTGTCGTACCCTAACCTGTACCCTAATCCCTCTCCATTCCCTAACACTAAGCCTAACCTGAAACCTAACCCTGACACTCACCCGAAACTTTACCCTCACCCGTGTCCTAATTTTAACCAGTACATCAACACTAGCCCATGCCCTCTAACGTAGGCTAACCCTAAACAATTGCCGTACCCTAACCTGTACCCTAATTAATCCCCATTCCCTAATCCTAATCCTAACCCAAACCATTAACGTGACCCTCTTCCGAGGACTTATCCTCAACCGTGCCCTAATCGTAACAAGTACACTAACACTAACAAGTGACCTCACATGTACGCTAAACCTTAAGCGTTGTCGTACCCTAAACTGTGCCCGAATATCTCCCCATTCCCTTACCCTAAACCTCACGCGAATCCTAACCCTGACCCTCACCCGAAGCCTTACACTCACCCGTGCCCTAATCTTAACCAGGACACCAACACTAACTCGTGCCCTCACACGTACGCTAACCCTAAACCGCAGCAGTACCCTATCCTGTACCCTAATCCCTCCCCATTCCCTAACACTAACCCTAACCGAAACCCCAAAAGCGACCCTTTTCCGAGGCCTTACCCTCATCGGTGCCCTTGTCTTAACCAGGAAACCAACACTAACTCGTGCCCTCACACTTACGCTAACCCTTAAGCATTGTCATACCCTAACCTGTACCCTAATCACTCTCCATTCCCTAACCCTAACCCTAACCCGAATCTTAACCCTGACCCTCACCCGAAGCCTTACCCTCACCCGTGCCCTAATCTTAACCAGGACACCAACACTAACTCGTGCCCTCACACGAACGCTAAACCTTAAGCGTTGTCGTACCCTAAATTGTACCCTAATCCCTCCCCATTCCCTAACCCTAACCCTAACCCGATCCCTAAACCTAACCCTCTTCCGATGCCCTACCCTATCCCATGCCCTAAACTTAACCAGTACACAAACACTAACTCTTGCCCTCAAACGTACGCTAACCCTTATGCGTTGTCGTACATTATCCTGTACCCTAATCCCTCCCCATTCCCTAACCCTAACCCTAACCAAAACGCTGAACGTGACCCTTTTCCGAGGCCTTACCCTCATCGGTGCCCTTGCCTTAACCAGGACACCAACACTAACTCATGCCCTCACACTTACGCTAACCCTTAAGCATTGTCGTACCCTAACCTGTACCCTAATCCCTCTCCATTCCCTAACACTAAGCCTAACCTGAAACCTAACCCTGACACTCACCCGAAACTTTACCCTCACCCGTGTCCTAATTTTAACCAGTACATCAACACTAGCCCATGCCCTCTAACGTAGGCTAACCCTAAACAATTGCCGTACCCTAACCTGTACCCTAATTAATCCCCATTCCCTAATCCTAATCCTAACCCAAACCATTAACGTGACCCTCTTCCGAGGACTTATCCTCAACCGTGCCCTAATCGTAACAAGTACACTAACACTAACAAGTGACCTCACATGTACGCTAAACCTTAAGCGTTGTCGTACCCTAAACTGTGCCCGAATATCTCCCCATTCCCTTACCCTAAACCTCACGCGAATCCTAACCCTGACCCTCACCCGAAGCCTTACACTCACCCGTGCCCTAATCTTAACCAGGACACCAACACTAACTCGTGCCCTCACACGTACGCTAACCCTAAACCGCAGCAGTACCCTATCCTGTACCCTAATCCCTCCCCATTCCCTAACACTAACCCTAACCGAAACCCCAAAAGCGACCCTTTTCCGAGGCCTTACCCTCATCGGTGCCCTTGTCTTAACCAGGAAACCAACACTAACTCGTGCCCTCACACTTACGCTAACACTTAAGCATTGTCATACCCTAACCTGTACCCTAATCACTCTCCATTCCCTAACCCTAACCCTAACCCGAATCTTAACCCTGACCCTCACCCGAAGCCTTACCCTCACCCGTGCCCTAATCTTAACCAGGACACCAACACTAACTCGTGCCCTCACACGAACGCTAAACCTTAAGCGTTGTCGTACCCTAAATTGTACCCTAATCCCTCCCCATTCCCTAACCCTAACCCTAACCCGATCCCTAAACCTGACCCTCTTCCGATGCCCTACCCTAACCCATGCACTAAACTTAACCAGTACACAAACACTAACTCCTGCCCTCAAACGTACGCTAACCCTTATGCGTTGTGGTACCCTATCCTGTACCCTAATCCCTCCCCATTCCCTAACCCTAACCGAAACGATGAACGTGACTCTTTTCCGAGGCCTTACCCTCATCGGTGCCCTTGCCTTAACCAGGACACCAACACTAACTCGTGCCCTCACACTTACGCTAACCCTTAAGCATTGTCGTACCCTAACCTGTACCCTAATCCCTCTCCATTCCCTAACACTAAGCCTAACCTGAAACCTAACCCTGACACTCACCCGAAACTTTACCCTCACCCGTGTCCTACTTTTAACCAGTACATCAACACTAGCCCATGCCCTCTAACGTAGGCTAACCCTAAACAATTGCCGTACCCTAACCTGTACCTTAATCAATCCCCATTCCCTAACCCTAATCCTAACCCAAACCCTTAACGTGACCCTCTTCCGAGGACTTACCCTCACCCGTGCCCTAATCGTAACAAGTACACTAACACTAACAAGTGACCTCACACGTACGCTAAACCTTAAGCGTTGTCGTACCCTAAACTGTGCCCGAATATCTCCCCATTCCCTTACCCTAAACCTCACGCGAATCCTAACCCCGACCCTCACCCGAAGCCTTACACTCACCTGTGCCCTAATCTTAACCAGGACACCAACACTAACTCGTGCCCTCACACGTACGCTAACCCTAAACCACAGCAGTACCCTATCCTGTGCCCTAATCCCTCCCCATTCCCTAACACTAACCCTAACCTAAACCCCAAAAGCGACCCTTTTCCGAGGCCTTACCCTCATCGGTGCCCTTGCCTTAACCAGGACACCAACACTAACTCGTGCCCTCACACTTACCCTAACCCTTAAGCATTGTCGTACCCTAACCTGTGCCCTAATCCCTCTCTATTCCCTAACACAAAGCCTAACCTGAAACCTAACCCTGACACTCACCCGAAACTTTACCCTCACCCGTGTCCTACTTTTAACCAGTACATCAACACTAGCCCATGCCCTCTAACATAGGCTAACCCTAAACAATTGCCGTACCCTAACCAGTACCCTAATCAATCCCCATTCCCTAACCCTAATCCTAACCTAAACCCTTAACGTGACCCTCTTCCGAGGACTTACCCTCACCCGTGCCCTAATCGTAACAAGTACACTAACACTAACAAGTGACCTCACACGTACGCTAAACCTTAAGCGTTGTCGTACCCTAAACTGTGCCCGAATATCTCCCCATTCCCTTACCCTAAACCTCACCCGAATCCTAACCCTGACCGTCACCCGACGCCTTACCCTCACCCGTGCCCTAATCTTAACCAGGACACCAACACTAACTCGTGCCCTCACACGAACGCTAAACCTTAAGCGTTGTCGTACCCTAAATTGTACCCTAAATCCTCCCCATTCCCTAACCCTAACCCTAACCCGATCCCTAAACCTAAACCTCTTCCGATGCCCTACCCTAACCCATGCCCTAAACTTAACCAGTACACAAACACTAACTCTTGCCCTCAAACGTACGCTAACCCTTATGCGTTGTCGTACCCTATCCTGTACCCTAATCCCTCCCCATTCCCTAACCCTAACCCTAACCAAAACGCTGAACGTGACCCTTTTCCGAGGACTTACCCTCATCGGTGCCCTTGCCTTAACCAGGACACCAACACTAACTCGTGCCCTCACACTTACGCTAACCCTTAAGCATTGTCGTACCCTAACCTGTACCCTAATCCCTCTCCATTCCCTAACACTAAGCCTTACCTGAAACCTAACCCTGACACTCACCCGAAACTTTACTATCACCCGTGTCCTAATTTTTACCAGTACATCAACACTAGCCCATGCCCTCTAACGTAGGCTAACCCTAAACAATTGCCGTACCCTAACCTGTACCCTAATCAATCCCCATTCCCTAACCCTAATCCTAAACCAAACACTTAACGAGACCCTCTTCCGAGGACTTACCCTCACCCGTGCCCTAATCGTAACAAGTACACTAACACTAACAAGTGACCTCACATGTACGCTAAACCTTAAGCGTTGTCGTACCCTAAACTGTGCCCGAATATCTCCCCATTCCCTTACCCTAAACCTCACGCGAATCCTAACCCTGACCCTCACCCGAAGCCTTACACTCACCCGTGCCCTAATCTTAACCAGGACACCAACACTAACTCGTGCCCTCACACGTACGCTAACCCTAAACCGCAGCAGTACCCTATCCTGTACCCTAATCCCTCCCCATTCCCTAACACTAACCCTAACCGAAACCCTGAAAGCGACCCTTTTCCGAGGCCTTACCCTCATCGGTGCCCTTGTCTTAACAAGGAAACCAACACTAACTCGTGCCCTCACACTTACGCAAACCCTTAAGCATTGTCATACCCTAACCTGTACCCTAATCCCTCTCCATTCCCTAACCCTAACCCTAACCCGAATCTTAACCCTGACCCTCACCCGAAGCCTTACCCTCACCCGTGCCCTAATCTTAACCAGGACACCAACACTAACTCGTGCCCTCACACGAACGCTAAACCTTAAGCGTTGCCGTACCCAAAATTGTACCCTAATCCCTCCCCATTCCCTAACCCTAACCCTAACCCGATCCCTAAACCTGACCCTCTTCCGATGCCCTACCCTAACCCATGCCCTAAACTTAACCAGTACACAAACACTAACTCCTGCCCTCAAACGTACGCTAACCCTTATGCGTTGTCGTACCCTATCCTGTACCCTAATCCCTCCCCATTCCCTAACCGTAACCGAAACGATGAACGTGACTCTTTTCCGAGGCCTTACCCTCATCGGTGCCCTTGCCTTAACCAGGACACCAACACTAACTCGTGCCCTCACACTTACGCTAACCCTTAAGCATTGTCGTACCCTAACCTGTACCCTAATCCCTCTCCATTCCCTAACACTAAGCCTAACCTGAAACCTAACCCTGACACTCACCCGAAACTTTACCCTCACCCGTGTCCTACTTTTAACCAGTACATCAACACTAGCCCATGCCCTCTAACGTAGGCTAACCCTAAACAATTGCCGTACCCTAACCTGTACCCTAATCAATCCCCATTCCCTAACCCTAACTCTAACCCGATCCCTAAACCTAAACCTCTTCCGATGCCCTACCCTATCCCATGCCCTAAACTTAACCAGTACACAAACACTAACTCTTGCCCTCAAACGTACGCTAACCCTTATGCGTTGTCGTACCCTATCCTGTACCCTAATCCCTCCCCATTCCCTAACCCTAACCCTAACCAAAACGCTGAACGTGACCCTTTTCCGAGGCCTTACCCTCATCGGTGCCCTTGCCTTAACCAGGACACCAACACTAACTCATGCCCTCACACTTACGCTAACCCTTAAGTATTGTCGTACCCTAACCTGTACCCTAATCCCTCTCCATTCCCTAACACTAAGCCTAACCTGAAACCTAACCCTGACACTCACCCGAAACTTTACCCTCACCCGTGTCCTACTTTTAACCAGTACATCAACACTAGCCCATGCCCTCTAACGTAGGCTAACCCTAAACAATTGCCGTACCCTAACCTGTACCCTAATCAATCCCCATTCCCTAACCCTAATCCTAACCCAAACCCTTAACGTGACTCTCTTCCGAGGACTTACCCTCACCCGTGCCCTAATCGTAACAAGTACACTAACACTAACAAGTGACCTCACACGTACGCTAAACCTTAAGCGTTGTCGTACCCTAAACTGTGCCCGAATATCTCCCCATTCCCTTACCCTAAACCTCACCCGAATCCTAACCCTGACCGTCACCCGGAGCCTTACACTCACCCGTGCCCTAATCTTAACCAGGACACCAACACTAACTCGTGCCCTCACACGAACGCTAAACCTTAAGCGTTGTCGTACCCTAAATTGTACCCTAATCCCTCCCCATTCCCTAACCCTAACCCTAACCCGATCCCTAAACCTAACCCTCTTCCGATGCCCTACCCTATCCCATGCCCTAAACTTAACCAGTACACAAACACTAACTCTTGCCCTCAAACGTACGCTAACCCTTATGCGTTGTCGTACCCTATCCTGTACCCTAATCCCTCCCCATTCCTTAACCCTAACCCTAACCAAAACGCTGAACGTGACCCTTTTCCGAGGCCTTACCCTCATCGGTGCCCTTGCCTTAACCAGGACACCAACACTAACTCATGCCCTCACATTTACGCTAACCCTTAAGCATTGTCGTACCCTAACCTGTACCCTAATCCCTCTCCATTCCCTAACACTAAGCCTAACCTGAAACCTAACCCTGACACTCACCCGAAACTTTACCCTCACCCGTGTCCTAATTTTAACCAGTACATCAACACTAGCCCATGCCCTCTAACGTAGGCTAACCCTAAACAATTGCCGTACCCTAACCTGTACCCTAATCAATCCCCATTCCCTAACCCTAATCCTAACAAAAACCCTTAACGTGACCCTCTTCCGAGGACTTACCCTCACCCGTGCCCTAATCGTAACAAGTACACTAACACTAACAATTGACCTCACATGTACGCTAAACCTTAAGCGTTGTCGTACCCTAAACTGTGCCCGAATATCTCCCCATTCCCTTACCCTAAACCTCACGCGAATCCTAACCCTGACCCTCACCCGAAGCCTTACACTCACCCGTGCCCTAATCTTAACCAGGACACCAACACTAACTCGTGCCCTCACACGTACGCTAACCCTAAACCGCAGCAGTACCCTATCCTGTACCCTAATCCCTCCCCATTCCCTAACACTAACCCTAACCGAAACCCTGAAAGCGACTCTTTTCCGAGGCCTTACCCTCATCGGTGCCCTTGTCTTAACCAGGAAACCAACACTAACTCGTGCCCTCCCACTTACGCTAACCCTTAAGCATTGTCATACCCTAACCTGTACCCTAATCCCTCTCCATTCCCTAACCCTAACCCTAACCCGAATCTTAACCCTGACCCTCACCCGAAGCCTTACCCTCACCCGTGCCCTAATCTTAACCAGGACACCAACACTAACTCGTGCCCTCACACGAACGCTAAACCTTAAGCGTTGTCGTAAACTAAATTGTACCCTAATCCCTCCCCATTCCCTAACCCTAACCCTAACCCGATCCCTAAACCTGACCCTCTTCCGATGCCCTACCCTAACCCATGCCCTAAACTTAACCAGTACACAAACACTAACTCCTGCCCTCAAACGTACGCTAACCCTTATGCGTTGTGGTACCCTATCCTGTACCCTAATCCCTCCCCATTCCCTAACCCTAACCGAAACGATGAACGTGACTCTTTTCTGAGGCCTTACCCTCATCGGTGCCCTTGCCTTAACCAGGACACCAACACTAACTCGTGCCCTCACACTTACGCTAACCCTTAAGCATTGTCGTACCCTAACCTGTACCCTAATCCCTCTCCATTCCCTAACACTAAGCCTAACCTGAAACCTAACCCTGACACTCACCCGAAACTTTACCCTCACCCGTGTCCTACTTTTAACCAGTACATCAACACTAGCCCATGCCCTCTAACGTAGGCTAACCCTAAACAATTGCCGTACCCTAACCTGTACCTTAATCAATCCCCATTCCCTAACCCTAATCCTAACCCAAACCCTTAACCTGACCCTCTTCCGAGGACTTACCCTCACCCGTGCCCTAATCGTAACAAGTACACTAACACTAACAAGTGACCTCACACGTACGCTAAACCTTAAGCGTTGTCGTACCCTAAACTGTGCCCGAATATCTCCCCATTCCCTTACCCTAAACCTCACCCGAATCCAAACCCTGACCGTCACCCGAAGCCTTACCCTCACCCGTGCCCTAATCTTAACCAGGACACCAACACTAACTCGTGCCCTCACACGAACGCTAAACCTTAAGCGTTGTCGTACCCTAAATTGTACCCTAATCCCTCCCCATTCCCTAACCCTAACCCTAACCCGATCCCTAAACCTAACCCTCTTCCGATGCCCTACCCTAACCCATGCCCTAAACTTAACGAGTACACAAACACTAACTCTTGCCCTCAAACGTACGCTAACCCTTATGCGTTGTGGTACCCTATCCTGTACCCTAATCCCTCCCCATTCCCTAACCCTAACCGAAAGGATGAACGTGACTCTTTTCCGAGGCCTTACACTCATCGGTGCCCTTGCCTTAACCAGGACACCAACACTAACTCGTGCCCTCACACTTACGCTAACCCTTAAGCATTGTCGTACCCTAACCTGTACCCTAATCCCTCTCCATTCCCTAACACTAAGCCTAACCTGAAACCTAACCCTGACACTCACCCGAAACTTTACCCTCACCCGTGTCCTACTTTTAACCAGTACATCAACACTAGCCCATGCCCTCTAACGTAGGCTAACCCTAAACAATTGCCGTACCCTAACCTGTACCCTAATCAATCCCCATTCCCTAACCCTAATCCTAACCCAAACCCTTAACGTGACCCTCTTCCGAGGACTTACCCTCACCCGTGCCCAAATCGTATCAAGTACACTAACACTAACAAGTGACCTCACACGTACGCTAAACCTTAAGCGTTGTCGTACCCTAAACTGTGCCCGAATATCTCCCCATTCCCTTACCCTAAACCTCACCCGAATCCTAACCCTGACCGTCACCCGAAGCCTTACCCTCACCAGTGCCCTAATCTTAACCAGGACACCAACACTAACTCGTGCCCTCACACGAACGCTAAACCTTAAGTGTTGTCGTACCCTAAATTGTACCCTAATCCCTCCCCATTCCCTAACCCTAACCCTAACCCGATCCCTAAACCTAACCCTCTTCCGATGCCCTACCCTAACCCATGCCCTAAACTTAACCAGTACACAAACACTAACTCTTGCCCTCAAACGTACGCTAACCCTTATGCGTTGTCGTACCCTATCCTGTACCCTAATCCCTCCCCATTCCCTAACCCTAACCCTAACCAAAACGCTGAACGTGACCCTTTTCCGAGGCCTTACCCTCATCGGTGCCCTTGCCTTAACCAGGACACCAACACTAACTCATGCCCTCACACTTACGCTAACCCTTAAGCATTGTAGTACCCTAACCTGTACCCTAATCCCTCTCCATTCCCTAACACTAAGCCTAACCTGAAACCTAACCCTGACACTCACCCGAAACTTTACCCTCACCCGTGTCCTAATTTTCACCAGTACATCAACACTAGCCCATGCCCTCTAACGTAGGCTAACCCTAAACAATTGCCGTACCCTAACCTGTACCCTAATCAATCCCCATTCCCTAACCCTAATCCTAACAAAAACCCTTAACGTGACCCTCTTCCGAGCACTTACCCTCACCCGTGCCCTAATCCTAACAAGTACACTAACACTAACAAGTGACCTCACATGTACGCTAAACCTTAAGCGTTGTCGTACCCTAAACTGTGCCCGAATATCTCCCCATTCCCTTACCCTAAACCTCACGCGAATCCTAACCCTGACCCTCACCCGAAGCCTTACACTCACCCGTGCCCTAATCTTAACCAGGACACCAACACTAACTCGTGCCCTCACACGTACGCTAACCCTAAACCGCAGCAGTACCCTATCCTGTACCCTAATCCCTCCCCATTCCCTAACACTAACCCTAACCGAAACCCTGAAAGCGACCCTTTTCCGAGGCCTTACCCTCATCGGTGCCCTTGTCTTAACCAGGAAACCAACACTAACTCGTGCCCTCACACTTACGCTAACCCTTAAGCATTGTCATACCCTAACCTGTACCCTAATCCCTCTCCATTCCCTAACCCTAACCCTAACCCGAATCTTAACCCTGACCCTCACCCGAAGCCTTACCCTCACCCGTGCCCTAATCTTAACCAGGACACCAACACTAACTCGTGCCCTCACACGAACGCTAAACCTTAAGCGTTGTCGTACCCTAAATTGTACCCTAATCCCTCCCCATTCCCTAACCCTAACCCTAACCCGATCCCTAAACCTCACCCTCTTCCGATGCCCTACTCTAACCCATGCCCTAAACTTAACCAGTACACAAACACTAACTCCTGCCCTCAAACGTACGCTAACCCTTATGCGTTGTGGTACCCTATCCTGTACCCTAATCCCTCCCCATTCCCTAACCCTAACCGAAACGATAAACGTGACTCTTTTCCGAGGCCTTACCCTCATCGGTGCCCTTGCCTTAACCAGGACACCAACACTAACTCATGCCCTCACACTTACGCTAACCCTTAAGCATTGTCGTACCCTAACCTGTACCCTAATCCCTCTCCATTCCCTAAAACTAAGCCTAACCTGAAACCTAACCCTGACACTCACCCGAAACTTTACCCTCACCCGTGTCCTAATTTTAACCAGTACATCAACACTAGCCCATGCCCTCTAACGTAGGCTAACCCTAAACAATTGCCGTACCCTAACCTGTACCCTAATCAATCCCCATTCCCTAACCCTAATCCTAAACCAAACCCTTAACGTGACCCTCTTCCGAGGACTTACCCTCACCGGTGCCCTAATCCTAACAAGTACACTAACACTAACAAGTGACCTCACATGTACGCTAAATCTTAAGCGTTCTCGTACCATAAACTGTGCCCGAATATCTCCCCATTCCCTTACCCTAAACCTCACGCGAATCCTAACCCTGACCCTCACCCGAAGCCTTAAACTCACCCGTGCCCTAATCTTAACCAGGACACCAACACTAACTCGTGCCCTCACACGTACGCTAACCCTAAACCGCAGCAGTACCCTATCCTCTACCCTAATCCCTCCCCATTCCCTAACACTAACCCTAACCGAAACCCTGAAAGCGACCCTTTTCCGAGGCCTTACCCTCATCGGTGCCCTTGTCTTAACCAGGAAACCAACACTAACTCGTGCCCTCACACTTACGCTAACCCTTAAGCATTGTCATACCCTAACCTGTACCCTAATCCCTCTCCATTCCCTAACCCTAACCCTAACCCGAATCTTAACCCTGACCCTCACCCGAAGCCTTACCCTCACCCGTGCCCTAATCTTAACCAGGACACCAACACTAACTCGTGCCCTCACACGAACGCTAAACCTTAAGCGTTGTCGTACCCTAAATTGTACCCTAATCCCTCTCCATTCCCTAACCCTAACCCTAACCCGATCCCTAAACCTGACCCTCTTCCGATGCCCTACCCTAACCAATGCCCTAAACTTAACCAGTACACAAACACTAATTCCTGCCCTCAAACGTACGCTAACCCTTATGCGTTGTGGTACCCTATCCTGTACCCTAATCCCTCTCCATTCCCTAACACTAAGACTAACCTGAAACCTAACTCTGACACTCACCCGAAACTTTACCCTCACCCGTGTCCTACTTTTAACCAGTACATCAACACTAGCCCATGCCCTCTAACGTAGGCTAACCCTAAACAATTGCCGTACCCTAACCTGTACCCTAATCAATCCCCATTCCCTAACCCTAATCCTAACCGAAACCCTTAACGTGACCCTCTTCCGAGGACTTACCCTCACCCGTGCCCTAATCGTAACAAGTACACTAACACTAACAAGTGACCTCACACGTACGCTAAACCTTAAGCGTTGTCGTACCCTAAACTGTGCCCGAATATCTCCCCATTCCCTTACCCTAAACCTCACCCGAATCCTAACCCTGACCGTCACCCGAAGCCTTACCCTCACCCGTGCCCTAATCTTAACCAGGACACCAACACTAACACGTGCCCTCACACGAACGCTAAACCTTAAGCGTTGTCGTACCCTAAATTGTACCCTAATCCCTCCCCATTCCCTAACCCTAACCCTAACCCGATCCCTAAACCTGACCCTCTTCCGATGCCCTACCCTAACCCATGCCCTAAACTTAACCAGTACACAAACACTAACTCTTGCCCTCAAACGTACGCTAACCCTTATGCGTTGTCGTACCCTATCCTGTACCCTAATCCCTCCCCATTCCCTAACCCTAACCCTAACCAAAACGCTGAACGTGACCCTTTTCCGAGGCCTTACCCTCATCGGTGCCCTTGCCTTAACCAGGACACCAACACTAACTCATGCCCTCACACTTACGCTAACCCTTAAGCATTGTCGTACCCTAACCTGTACCCTAATCCCTCTCCATTCCCTAACACTAAGCCTAACCTGAAACCTAACCCTGACACTCACCTGAAACTTTACCCTCACCCGTGTCCTAATTTTAACCAGTACATCAACACTAGCCCATGCCCTCTAACGTAGGCTAACCCTAAACAATTGCCGTACCCTAACCTGTACCCTAATCAATCCCCATTCCCTAACCCTAATCCTAACCCAAACCCTTAACGTGACCCTCTTCCGAGGACTTACCCTCACCCGTGCCCTAATCGTAACAAGTACACTAACACTAACAAGTGACCTCACATGTACGCTAAACCTTAAGCGTTGTCGTACCCTAAACTGTGCCCGAATATCTCCCCATTCCCTTACCCTAAACCTCACGCGAATCCTAACCCTGACCCTCACCCGAAGCCTTACACTCACCCGTGCCCTAATCCTAACCAGGACACCAACACTAACTCGTGCCCTCACACGTACGCTAACCCTAAACCGCAGCAGTACCCTATTCTGTACCCTAATCCCTCCCCATTCCCTAACACTAACCCTAACCGAAACCCTGAAAGCGACCCTTTTCCGAGGCCTTACCCTCATCGGTGCCCTTGTCTTAACCAGGAACCCAACACTAACTCGTGCCCTCACACTTACGCTAACCCTTAAGCATTGTCATACCCTAACCTGTACCCTAATCCCTCTCCATTCCCTAACCCTAACCCTAACCCGAATCTTAACCCTGACCCTCACCCGAAGCCTTACCCTCACCCGTGCCCTAATCTTAACCAGGACACGAACACTAACTCGTGCCCTCACACAAACGCTAAACCTTAAGCGTTGTCGTACCCTAAATTGTACCCTAATCCCTCCCCATTCCCTAACCCTAACCCTAACCCGATCCCTAAACCTGACCCTCTTCCGATGCCCTACCCTAACCCATGCCCTAAACTTAACCAGTACACAAACACTAACTCCTGCCCTCAAACGTACGCTAACCCTTATGCGTTGTGGTACCCTATCCTGTACCCTAATCCCTCCCCATTCCCTAACCCTAACCGAAAGGATGAACGTGACTCTTTTCCGAGGCCTTACCCTCATCGGTGCCCTTGCCTTAACCAGGACACCAACACTAACTCGTGCCCTCACACTTACGCTAACCCTTAAGCATTGTCGTACCCTAACCTGTACCCTAATCCCTCTCCATTCCCTAACACTAAGCCTAACCTGAAACCTAACCCTGACACTCACCCGAAACTTTACCCTCACCCGTGTCCTACTTTTAACCAGTACATCAACACTAGCCCATGCCTTCTAACATAGGCTAACCCTAAACAATTGCCGTACCCTAACCTGTACCCTAATCAATCCCCATTCCCTAACCCTAATCCTAACCTAAACCCTTAACGTGACCCTCTTCCGAGGACTTACCCTCACCCGTGCCCTAATCGTAACAAGTACACTAACACTAACAAGTGACCTCACACGTACGCTAAACCTTAAGCGTTGTCGTACCCTAAACTGTGCCCGAATATCTCCCCATTCCCTTACCCTAAACCTCACCCGAATCCTAACCCTGACCGTCACCCGAAGCCTTACCCTCACCCGTGTCCTAATCTTAACCAGGACACCAACACAAACTCGTGCCCTCACACGAACGCTAAACCTTAAGCGTTGTCGTACCATAAATTGTACCCTAATCCCTCCCCATTCCCTAACCCTAACCCTAACCCGATCCCTAAACCTAACCCTCTTCCGATGCCCTACCCTAACCCATGCCCTAAACTTAACCAGTACACAAACACTAACTCTTGCCCTCAAACGTACGCTAACCCTTATGCGTTGTCGTACCCTATCCTTTACCCTAATACCTCCCCATTCCCTAACCCTAACCCTAACCAAAACGCTTAACGTGACCCTTTTCCGAGGCCTTACCCTCATCGGTGCCCTTGCCTTAACCAGGACACCAACACTAACTCATGCCCTCACACTTACGCTAACCCTTAAGCATTTTCGTACCCTAACCTGTACCCTAATCCCTCTCCATTCCCTAACACTACGCCTAACCTGAAACCTAACCCTGACACTCACCCGAAACTTTACCCTCACCCGTGTCCTAATTTTTACCAGTACATCAACACTAGCCCATGCCCTCTAACGCAGGCTAACCCTAAACAATTGCCGTACCCTAACCTGTACCCTAATCAATCCCCATTCCCTAACCCTAATCCTAACCCAAACCCTTAACGAGACCCTCTTCCGAGGACTTACCCTCACTCGTGCCCTAATCGTAACAAGTACACTAACACTAACAAGTGACCTCACATGTACGCTAAACCTTAAGCGTTGTCGTACCCTAAACTGTGCCCGAATATCTCCCCATTCCCTTACCCTAAACCTCACGCGAATCCTAACCCTGACCTTCACCCGAAGCCTTACACTCACCCGTGCCCTAATCTTAACCAGGACACCAACACTAACTCGTGCCGTCACACGTACGCTAACCCTAAACCGCAGCAGTACCCTATCCTGTACCCTAATCCCTCCCCATTCCCTAACACTAACCCTAACCGAAACCCCAAAAGCGACCCTTTTCCGAGGCCTTACCCTCCTCGGTGCCCTTGTCTTAACCAGGAAACCAACACTAACTCGTGCCCTCACACGAACGCTAAACCTTAAGCGTTGTCGTAACCTAAATTGTACCCTAATCCCTCCCCATTCCCTAACACTAACCCTAACCCGATCCCTAAACCTAACCCTCTTCCGATGCCTTACCCTAACCCATGCCCTAAACTTAACCAGTACACAAACACTAACTCTTGCCCTCAAACGTACGCTAACCCTTATGCGTTGTCGTACCCTATCCTGTACCCTAATTCCTCCTCATTCCCTAACCCTAACCCTAACCAAAACGCTGAACGTGACCCTTTTCGAGGCCTTACCCTCATCGGTGCCCTTGCCTTAACCAGGACACCAACACTAACTCATGCCCTCACACTTACGCTAACCCTTAAGCATTGTCGTACCCTAACCGGTACCCTAATCAATCCCCATTCCCTAACCCTAATCCTAACCCAAACCCTTAACGTGACCCTCTTCCGAGGACTTACCCTCACCCGTGCCCTAATCGTAACAAGTACACTAACACTAACAAGTGACCTCACATGTACGCTAAACCTTAAGCGTTGTCGTACCCTAAACTGTGCCCGAATATCTCCCCATTCCCTTACCCTGAACCTCACGCGAATCCTAACCCTGACACTCACCCGAAGCCTTACACTCACCCGTGCCCTAATCTTAACCAGGACACCAACACTAACTCGTGCCCTGACACGTACGCTAACCCTAAACCGCAGCACTACCCTATCCTGTACCCTAATCCCTCCCCATTCCCTAACACTAACCCTAACCGAAACCCTGAAAGCGACCCTTTTCCGAGGCCTTACCCTCATCGGTGCCCTTCTCTTAACCAGGAAACCAACACTAACTCGTGCCCTCACACTTACGCTAACCCTTAAGCATTGTCATACCCTAACCTGTACCCTAATCCCTCTCCATTCCCTAACCCTAACCCTAACCCGAATCTTAACCCTGACCCTCACCCGAACCCTTACCCTCACCCGTGCCCTAATCTTAACCAGGACACCAACACTAACTCGTGCCCTCACACGAACGCTAAACCTTAAGCGTTGTCGTACCCTAAATTGTACCCTAATCCCTCCCCATTCCCTAACCCTAACCCTAACCCGATCCCTAAACCTGACCCTCCTCCGATGCCCTACCCTAACCCATGCCCTAAACATAACCAGTACACAAACACTAACTCCTGCCCTCAAACGTACGCTAACCCTTATGCGATGTGGTACCCTATCCTGTACCCTAATCCCTCCCCATTCCGTAACCCTAACCGAAACGATGAACGTGACTCTTTTCCGAGGCCTTATCCTCATCGGTGCCCTTGCCTTAACCAGGACACCAACACTAACTCGTGCCCTCACACTTACGCTAACCCTTAAGCATTGTCGTACCCTAACCTGTACCCTAATCCCTCTCCATTCCCTAACACTAAGCCTAACCTGAAACCTAACCCTGACACTCAACCGAAACTTTACCCTCACCCGTGTCCTACTTTTTACCAGTACATCAACACTAGCCCATGCCCTCTAACGTAGGCTAACCCTAAACAACTGCCGTACCCTAACCTGTACCCTAATCAATCCCCATTCCCTAACCCTAACCCTAACCCTAATCTTAACCCTGACCCTCACCCGAAGCCTTACCCTCACCCGTGCCCTAATCTTAACCAGGACACCAACACTAACTCGTGCCCTCACACGAACGCTAAACCTTAAGCGTTTTCGTACCCTAAATTGTACCCTAATCCCTCCCCATTCCCTAACCCTAACCCTAACCCGATCCCTAAACCTAACCCTCTTCCAATGCCCTACCCTAACCCATGCCCTAAACTTAACCAGTACACAAACACTAACTCTTGCCCTCAAACGTACGCTAACCCTTATGCGTTGTCGTACCCTATCCTGTACCCTAATCCCTCCCCATTCCCTAACCCTAACCCTAACCAAAACGCTGAACGTGACCCTTTTCCGAGGCCTTACCCTCATCGGTGCCCTAATCTTAAACAGGACACCAACACTAACTCATGCCCTCACACTTACGCTAACCCTTAAGCATTGTCGTACCCTAACCTGTACCCTAATCCCTCTCCATTCCCTAACACTAAGCCTAACCTGAAACCTAACCCTGACACTCACCCGAAACTTTACCCTCACCCGTGTCCTAATTTTAACCAGTACATCAACACTAGCCCATGCCCTCTAACGTAGGCTAACCCTAAACAATTGCCGTACACTAACCGGTACCCTAATCAATCCCCATTCCCTAACCCTTATCCTAACCCAAACCCTTAACGTGACCCTCTTCCGAGGACTTACCCTCACCCGTGCCCTAATCGTAACAAGTACACTAACACTAACAAGTGACCTCACATGTACGCTAAACCTTAAGCGTTGTCGTACCCTAAACTGTGCCCGAATATCTCCCCATTCCCTTACCCTAAACCTCACGCGAATCCTAACCCTGACCCTCACCCGAAGCCTTACACTCACCCGTGCCCTAATCTTAACCAGGACACCAACACTAACTCGTGCCCTCACACGTACGCTAACCCTAAACCGCAGCAGTACCCTATCATGTACCCTAATCCCTCCCCATTCCCTAACACTAACCCTAACCGAAACCCTGAAAGCGACCCTTTTCCGAGGCCTTACCCTCATCGGTGCCCTTGTCTTAACCAGGAAACCAACACTAACTCGTGCCCTCACACTTACGCTAACCCTTAAGCATTGTCATACTCTAACCTGTACCCTAATCCCTCTCCATTCCCTAACCCTAACCCTAACCCGAATCTTAACCCTGACCCTCACCCGAAGCCTTACCCTCACCCGTGCCCTAATCTTAACCAGGACACCAACACTAACTCGTGCCCTCACACGAACGCTAAACTTTAAGCGTTGTCGTACCCTAAATTGTACCCTAATCCCTCTCCATTCCCTAACCCTAACCCTAACCCGATCCCTAAACCTGACCCTCTTCCGATGCACTACCCTAACCCATGCCCTAAACTTAACCAGTACACAAACACTAACTCCTGCCCTCAAACGTACGCTAACCCTTATGCGTTGTGGTACCCTATCCTGTACCCTAATCCCTCCCCATTCCCTAACCCTAACCGAAACGATGAACGTGACTCTTTTCCGAGGCCTTACCCTCATCGGTGCCCTTGCCTTAACCAGGACACCAACACTAACTCGTGCCCTCACACTTACGCTAACCCTTAAGCATTGTCGTACCCTAACCTGTACCCTAATCCCTCTCCATTCCCTAACACTAAGCCTAACCTGAAACCTAACCCTGACACTCACCCGAAACTTTACCCTCACCTGTGTCCTACTTTTAACCAGTACATCAACACTAGCCCATGCCCTCTAACGTAGGCTAACCCTAAACAATTGCCGTACCCTAACCTGTACCCTAATCAATCCCCATTCCCTAACCCTAATCCTAACCCAAACCCTTAACGTGACCCTCTTCCGAGGACTTACCCTCACCCGTGCCCTAATCGTAACAAGTACACTAACACTAACAAGTGACCTCACACGTACGCTAAACCTTAAGCGTTGTCGTACCCTAAACTGTGCCCGAATATCTCCCCATTCCCTTACCCTAAACCTCACCCGAATCCTAACCCTGACCGTCACCCGAAGCCTTACCCTCACCCGTGCCCTAATCTTAACCAGGACACCAACACTAACTCGTGCCCTCACACGAACGCTAAACCTTAAGCGTTGTCGTACCCTAAATTGTACCCTAATCCCTCCCCATTCCCTAACCCTAACCCTAACCCGATCCCTAAACCTGACCCTCTTCCGATGCCCTACCCTAACCCATGCCCTAAACTTAACCAGTACACAAACACTAACTCTTGCCCTCAAACGTACGCTAACCCTTATGCGTTGTGGTACCCTATCCTGTACCCTAATCCCTCCCCATTCCCTAACCCTAACCCTAACCAAAACGCTGAACGTGACCATTTTCCGAGGCCTTACCCTCATCGGTGCCCTTGCCTTAACCAGGACACCAACACTAACTCATGCCCTCACACTTACGCTAACCCTTCAGCATTGTCGTACCCTAACCTGTACCCTAATCCCTCTCCATTCCCTAACACTAAGCCTAACCTGAAACCTAACCCTGACACTCACCCGAAACTTTACCCTCACCCGTGTCCTACTTTTAACCAGTACATCAACACTAGCCCATGCCCTCTAACGTAGGCTAACCCTAAACAATTGCCATACCCTAACCTGTACCCTAATCAATCCCCATTCCCTAACCCTAATCCTAACCCAAACCCTTAACGTGACCCTCTTCCGAGGACTTACCCTCACCCGTGCCCTAATCGTAACAAGTACACTAACACTAACAAGTGACCTCACACGTACGCTAAACCTTAAGCGTTGTCGTACCCTAAACTGTGCCCGAATATCTCCCCATTCCCTTACCCTAAACCTCACCCGAATCCTAACCCTGACCGTCACCCGAAGCCTTACCCTCACCCGTGCCCTAATCTTAACCAGGACACCAACACTAACTCGTGCCCTCACACGAACGCTAAACCTTAAGCGTTGTCGTAACCTAAATTGTACCCTAATCCCTCCCCATTCCCTAACACTAACCCTAACCCGATCCCTAAACCTAACCCTCTTCCGATGCCCTACCCTAACACATGCCCTAAACTTAACCAGTACACAAACACTAACTCTTGCCCTCAAACGTACGCTAACCCTTATGCGTTGTCGTACCCTATCCTGTACCCTAATCCCTCCTCATTCCCTATCCCTAACCCTAACCAAAACGCTGAACGTGACCCTTTTCGAGGCCTTACCCTCATCGGTACCCTTGCCTTAACCAGGACACCAACACTAACTCATGCCCTCACACTTACGCTAACCCTTAAGCATTGTCGTACCCTAACCTGTACCCTAATCCCTCTCCATTCCCTAACACTAAGCCTAACCTGAAACCTAACCCAGACACTCACCCGAAACTTTACCCTCACCCGTGTCCTAATTTTAACCAGTACATCAACACTAGCCCATGCCCTCTAACGTAGGCTAACCCTAAACAATTGCCGTACCCTAACCTGTACCCTAATCAATCCCCATTCCCTAACCCTAATCCTAACCCAAACCCTTAACGTGACCCTCTTCCGAGGACTTACCCTCACCCGTGCCCTAATCGTAACAAGTACACTAACACTAACAAGTGACCTCACATGTACGCTAAACCTTAAGCGTTGTCGTACCCTAAACTGTGCCCGAATATCTCCCCATTCCCTTACCCTAAACCTCACGCGAATTCTAACCCTGACCCTCACCCGAAGCCTTACACTCACCCGTGCCCTAATCTTAACCAGGACACCAACACTAACTCGTGCCCTCACACGTACGCTAACCCTAAACAGCAGCAGTACCCTATCCTGTACCCTAATCCCTCCCCATTCCCTAACACTAACCCTAACCGAAACCCTGAAAGCGACCCTTTTCCGAGGCCTTACCCTCATCGGTGCCCTTGTCTTAACCAGGAAACCAACACTAACTCGTGCCCTCACACTTACGCTAACCCTTAAGCATTGTCATACCCTAACCTGTACCCTAATCCCTCTCCATTCCCTAACCCGAATCTTAACCCTGACCCTCACCCGAAGCCTTACCCTCACCCGTGCCCTAATCTTAACCAGGACACCAACACTAACTCGTGCCCTCACACGAACGCTAAACCTTAAGCGTTGTCGTACCCTAAATTGTACCCTAATCCCTCCCCATTCCCTAACCCCAACCCTAACCCGATCCCTAAACCTGACCCTCTTCCGATGCCCTACCCTAACCCATGCCCTAAACTTAACCAGTACACAAACACTAACTCCTGCCCTCAAACGTACGCTAACCCTTATGCGTTGTGGTACCCTATCCTGTACCCTAATCCCTCCCCATTCCCTAAACCTAACCGAAACGATGAACGTGACTCTTTTCCGAGGCCTTACCCTCATCGGTGCCCTTGCCTTAACCAGGACACCAACACTAACTCGTGCCCTCACACTTACGCTAACCCTTAAGCATTGTCGTACCCTAACCTGTACCCTAATCCCTCTCCATTCCCTAACACTAAGCCTAACCTGAAACCTAACCCTGACACTCACCCTAAACTTTACCCTCACCCGTGTCCTACTTTTAACCAGTACATCAACACTAGCCCATGCCCTCTAACGTAGGCTAACCCTAAACAATTGCCGTACCCTAACCTGTACCCTAATCAATCCCCATTCCCTAAACCTAATCCTAACCCAAACCCTTAACGTGACCCTCTTCCGAGGATTTACCCTCACCCGTGCCCTAATCGTAACAAGTACACTAACACTAACAAGTGACCTCACACGTACGCTAAACCTTAAGCGTTGTCGTATCCTAAACTGTGCCCGAATATCTCCCCATTCCCTTACCCTAAACCTCACCCGAATCCTAACCCTACCGTCACCCGAAGCCTTACCCTCACCCGTGCCCTAATCTTAACCAGGACACCAACACTAACTCGTGCCCTCACACGAACGCTAAACATTAAGCGTTGTCGTACCCTAAATTGTACCCTAATCCCTCCCCATTCCCTAACCCTAACCCTAACCCGATCCCTAAACCTAACCCTCTTCCGATGCCCTACCCTAACCCATGCCCAAAACTTAACCACTACACAAACACTAACTCTTGCCCTCAAACGTACGCTAACCCTTATGCGTTGTGGTTCCCTATCCTGTACCCTAATCCCTCCCCATTCCCTAACCCTAACCCTAACCAAAACGCTGAACGTGACCCTTTTCCGAGGCCTTACCCTCATCGGTGCCCTTGCCTTAACCAGGACACCAACACTAACTCATGCCCTCACACTTACGCTAACCCTTAAGCTTTGTCGTACCCTAACCTGTACCCTAATCCCTCTCCATTCCCTAACACTAAGCCTAACCTGAAACCTAACCCTGACACTCACCCGAAACTTTACCCTCACCCGTGTCCTACTTTTAACCAGTACATCAACACTAGCCCATGCCCTCTAACGTAGGCTAACCCTAAACAATTCCCGTACCCTAACCTGTACCCTAATCAATCCCCATTCCCTAACCCTAATCCTAACCCAAACCCTTAACGTGACCCTCTTCCGAGGACTTACCCTCACCCGTGCCCTAATCGTAACAAGTACACTAACACTAACAAGTGACCTCACACGTACGCTAAACCTTAAGCGTTGTCGTACCCTAAACTGTGCCCGAATATCTCCCCATTCCCTTACCCTAAACCTCACCCGAATCCTAACCCTGACCGTCACCCGAAGCCATAACCTCACCCGTGCCCTAATCTTAACCAGGACACCAACACTAACACGTGCCCTCACACGAACGCTAAACCTTAAGCGTTGTCGTAACCTAAATTGTACCCTAATCCCTCCCCATTCCCTAACACTAACCCTAACCCGATCCCTAAACCTAACCCTCTTCCGATGCCCTACCCTAACCCATGCCCTAAACTTAACCAGTACACAAACACTAACTCTTGCCCTCAAACGTATGCTAACCCTTATGCGTTATCGTACCCTATCCTGTACCCTAATCCCTCCTCATTCCCTAAACCTAACCCTAACCAAAACGCTGAACGTGACCCTTTTCGAGGCCTTACCCTCATCGGTGCCCTTGCCTTAACCAGGACACCAACACTAACTCATGCCCTCACACTTACGCTAACCCTTAAGCATTGTCGTACCCTAACCTGTACCCTAATCCCTCTCCATTCTCTAACACTAAGCCTAACCTGAAACCTAACCCTGACACTCACCCGAAACTTTACCCTCACCCGTGTCCTAATTTTAACCAGTACATCAACACTAGCCCATGCCCTCTAACGTAGGCTAACCCTAAACAATTGCCGTACCCTAACCTGTACCCTAATCAATCCCCATTCCCTAACCCTAATCCTAACCCAAACCCTTAACGTGACCCTCTTCCGAGGACTTACCCTCACCCGTGCCCTAATCGTAACAAGTACACTAACACTAACAAGTAACCTCACACGTACGCTAAACATTAAGCGTTGTCGTACCCTAAACTGTGCCCGAATATCTCCCCATTCCCTTACCCTAAACCTCACCCAAATCCTAACCATGACCGTCACCCGAAGCCTTACCCTCACCCGTGCCCTAATCTTAACCAGGACACCAACACTAACTCGTGCCCTCACACGAACGCTAAACCTTAAGCGTTGTCGTAACCTAAATTGTACCCTAATCCCTCCCCATTCCCTAACACTAACCCTAACCCGATCCCTAAACCTGACCCTCTTCCGATGCCCTACCCTAACCCATGCCCTAAACTTAACCAGTACACAAACACTAACTCCTGCCCTCAAACGTACGCTAACCCTTATGCGTTGTGGTACCCTATCCTGTACCCTAATCCCTCCCCATTCCCTAACCCTAACCGAAACGATGAACGTGACTCTTTTCCGAGGCCTTACCCTCATCGGTGCCCTTGCCTTAACCAGGACACCAACACTAACTCGTGCCCTCACACTTACGCTAACCCTTAAGCATTGTCGTACCCTAACCTGTACCCTAATCCCTCTCCATTCCCTAACACTAAGCCTAACCTGAAACCTAACCCTGACACTCACCCTAAACTTTACCCTCACCCGTGTCCTACTTTTAACCAGTACATCAACACTAGCCCATGCCCTCTAACGTAGGCTAACCCTAAACAATTGCGGTACCCTAACCTGTACCCTAATCAATCCCCATTCCCTAAACCTAATCCTAACCGAAACCCTTAACGTGACCCTCTTCCGAGGACTTACCCTCACCCGTGCCCTAATCGTAACAAGTACACTAACACTAACAAGTGACCTCACACGTACGCTAAACCTTAAGCGTTGTCGTACCCTAAACTGTGCCCCAATATCTCCCCATTCCCTTACCCTAAACCTCACCCGAATCCTAACCCTGACCGTCACCCGAAGCCTTACCCTCACCCGTGCCCTAATCTTAACCAGGACACCAACACTAACTCGTGCCCTCACACGAACGCTAAACCTTAAGCGTTGTCGTACCCTAAATTGTACCCTAATCCCTCCCCATTCCCTAACCCTAACCCTAACCCGATCCCTAAACCTAACCCTCTTCCGATGCCCTACCCTAACCCATGCCCTAAACTTAACCACTACACAAACACTAACTCATGCCCTCAAACGTACGCTAACCCTTATGCGTTGTGGTTCCCTATCCTGTACCCTAATCCCTCCCCATTCCCTAACCCTAACCCTAACCAAAACGCTGAACGTGACCCTTTTCCGAGGCCTTACCCTCATCGGTGCCCTTGCCTTAACCAGGACACCAACACTAACTCATGCCCTCACACTTACGCTAACCCTTAAGCTTTGTCGTACCCTAACCTGTACCCTAATCCCTCTCCATTCCCTAACACTAAGCCTAACCTGAAACCTAACCCTGACACTCACCCGAAACTTTACCCTCACCCGTGTCCTACTTTTAACCAGTACATCAACACTAGCCCATGCCCTCTAACGTAGGCTAACCCTAAACAATTGCCGTACCCTAACCTGTACCCTAATCAATCCCCATTCCCTAACCCTAATCCTAACCCAAACCCTTAACGTGACCCTCTTCCGAGGACTTACCCTCACCCGTGCCCTAATCGTAACAAGTACACTAACACTAACAAGTGACCTCACACGTACGCTAAACCTTAAGCGTTGTCGTACCCTAAACTGTGCCCGAATATCTCCCCATTCCCTTACCCTAAACCTCACCCGAATCCTAACCCTGACCGTCACCCGAAGCCATAACCTCACCCGTGCCCTAATCTTAACCAGGACACCAACACTAACTCGTGCCCTCACACGAACGCTAAACCTTAAGCGTTGTCGTAAATAAATTGTACCCTAATCCCTCCCCATTCCCTAACACTAACCCTAACCCGATCCCTAAACCTAACCCTCTTCCGATGCCCTACCCTAACCCATGCCCTAAACTTAACCAGTACACAAACACTAACTCTTGCCCTCAAACGTACGCTAACCCTTAAGCGTTGTCGTACCCTAAACTGTGCCCGAATATCTCCCCATTCCCTTACCCTAAACCTCACGCGAATCCTAACCCTGACCCTCACCCGAAGCCTTACACTCACCCGTGCCCTAATCTTAACCAGGACACCAACACTAACTCGTGCCCTCACACGTACGCTAACCCTAAACCGCAGCAGTACCCTATCCTGTACCCTAATCCCTCCCCATTCCCTAACACTAACCCTAACCGAAACCCTGAAAGCGACCCTTTTCCGAGGCCTTACCCTCATCGGTGCCCTTGTCTTAACCAGGAAACCAACACTAACTTGTGCCCTCACACTTACGCTAACCCTTAAGCATTGTCATACCCTAACCTGTACCCTAATCCCTCTCCATTCCCTAACCCGAATCTTAATCCTGACCCTCACCCGAAGCCTTACCCTCACCCGTGCCCTAATCTTAACCAGGACACCAACACTAACTCGTGCCCTCACACGAACGCTAAACCTTAAGCGTTGTCGTACCCTAAATTGTACCCTAATCCCTCCCCATTCCCTAACCCTAACCCTAACCCGATCCCTAAACCTGACCCTCTTCCGATGCCCTACCCTAACCCATGCCCTAAACTTAACCAGTACACAAACACTAACTCCTGCCCTCAAACGTACGCTAACCCTTATGCGTTGTGGTACCCTATCCTGTACCCTAATCCCTCCCCATTCCCTAACCCTAACCGAAACGATGAACGTGACTCTTTTCCGAGGCCTTACCCTCATCGGTGCCCTTGCCTTAACCAGGACACCAACACTAACTCGTGCCCTCACACTTACGCTAACCCTTAAGCATTGTCATACCCTAACCTGTACCCTAATCCCTCTCCATTCCCTAACACTAAGCCTAACCTGAAACCTAACCCTGACACTCACCCTAAACTTTACCCTCACCCGTGTCCTACTTTTAACCAGTACATCAACACTAGCCCATGCCCTCTAACATAGGCTAACCCTAAACAATTGCCGTACCCTAACCTGTACCCTAATCAATCCCCATTCCCTAAACCTAATCCTAACCGAAACCCTTAACGTGACCCTCTTCCGAGGACTTACCCTCACCCGTGCCCTAATCGTAACAAGTACACTAACACTAACAAGTGACCTCACACGTACGCTAAACCTTAAGCGTTGTCGTACCCTAAACTGTGCCCGAATATCTCCCCATTCCCTTACCCTAAACCTCACCCGAATCCTAACCCTGACGGTCACCCGAAGCCTTACCCTCACCCGTGCCCTAATCTTAACCAGGACACCAACACTAACTCGTGCCCTCACACGAACGCTAAACCTTAAGCGTTGTCGTACCCTAAATTGTACCCTAATCCCTCCCCATTCCCTAACCCTAACCCTAACCCGATCCCTAAACCTAACCCTCTTCCGATGCCCTACCCTAACCCATGCCCTAAACTTAACCACTACACAAACACTAACTCTTGCCCTCAAACGTACGCTAACCCTTATGCGTTGTGGTTCCCTATCCTGTACCCTAATCCCTCCCCATTCCCTAACCCTAACCCTAACCAAAACGCTGAACGTGACCCTTTTCCGAGGCCTTACCCTCATCGGTGCCCTTGCCTTAACCAGGACACCAACACTAACTCATGCCCTCACATTTACGCTAACCCTTAAGCTTTGTCGTACCCTAACCTGTACCCTAATCCCTCTCCATTCCCTAACACTAAGCCTAACCTGAAACCTAACCCTGACACTCACCCGAAACTTTACCCTCACCCGTGTCCTACTTTTAACCAGTACATCAACACTAGCCCATGCCCTCTAACGTAGGCTAACCCTAAACAATTGCCGTACCCTAACCTGTACCCTAATCAATCCCCATTCCCTAACCCTAATCCTAACCCAAACCCTTAACGTGACCCTCTTCCGAGGACTTACCCTCACCCGTGCCCTAATCGTAACAAGTACACTAACACTAACAAGTGACCTCACACGTACGCTAAACCTTAAGCGTTGTCGTACCCTAAACTGTGCCCGAATATCTCCCCATTCCCTTACCCTAAACCTCACCCGAATCCTAACCCTGACCGTCACCCGAAGCCATAACCTCACCCGTGCCCTAATCTTAACCAGGACACCAACACTAACTCGTGCCCTCACACGAACGCTAAACCTTAAGCGTTGTCGTACCCTAAATTGTACCCTAATCCCTCCCCATTCCCTAACCCTAACCCTAACCCGATCCCTAAACCTAACCCTCTTCCGATGCCCTACCCTAACCCATGCCCTAAACTTAACCAGTACACAAACACTAACTCTTGCCCTCAAACGTACGCTAACCCTTATGCGTTGTCGTACCCTATCCTGTACCCTAATCCTTCCCCATTCCCTAACGCTAACCCTAACCAAAACGCTGAACGTGACCCTTTTCCGAGGCCTTACCCTCATCGGTGCCCTTGCCATAACCAGGACACCAACACTAACTCATGCCCTCACACTTACGCTAACCCTTAAGCATTGTCGTACCCTAACCTGTACCCTAATCCCTCTCCATTCCCTAACACTAAGCCTAACCTGAAACCTAACCCTGACACTCACCCGAAACTTTACCCTCACCCGTGTCCTAATTTTAACCAGTACATCAACACTAGCCCATGCCCTCTAACGTAGGCTAACCCTAAACAATTGCCGTACCCTAACCTGTACCCTAATCAATCCCCATTCAATAACCCTAATCCTAACCCAAACCCTTAACGTGACCCTCTTCCGAGCACTTACCCTCACCAGTGCCCTAATCGTAACAAGTACACTAACACTAACAAGTGACCTCACATGTACGCTAAACCTTAAGCGTTGTCGTACCCTAAACTGTGCCCGAATATCTCCCCATTCCCTTACCCTAAACCTCACGCGAATCCTAATCCTGACCCTCACCCGAAGCCTTACACTCACCCGTGCCCTAATCTTAACCAGGACACCAACACTAACTCGTGCCCTCACACGTACGCTAACCCTAAACCGTAGCAGTACCCTATCCTGTACCCTAATCCCTCCCCATTCCCTAACACTAACCCTAACCGAAACCCTGAAAGCGACCCTTTTCCGAGGCCTTACCCTCATCGGTGCCCTTGTCTTAACCAGGAAACCAACACTAACTCGTGCCCTCACACTTACGCTAACCCTTAAGCATTGTCATACCCTAACCTGTACCCTAATCCCTCTCCATTCCCTAACCCTAACCCTAACCCGAATCTTAACCCTGACCCTCACCCGAAGCCTTACCCTCACCCGTGCCCTAATCTTAACCAGGACACCAACACTAACTCGTGCCCTCACACGAACGCTAAACCTTAAGCGTTGTCGTACCCTAAATTGTACCCTAATCCCTCCCCATTCCCTAACCCTAACCCTAACCCGATCCCTAAACCTGACCCTCTTCCGATGCACTACCCTAACCCATGCCCTAAACTTAACCAGTACACAAACACTAACTCCTGCCCTCAAACGTACGCTAACCCTTATGCGTTGTGGTACCCTATCCTGTACCCTAATCCCTCCCCATTCCCTAACCCTAACCGAAACGATGAACGTGACTCTTTTCCGAGGCCTTACCCTCATCGGTGCCCTTGCCTTAACCAGGACACCAACACTAACTCGTGCCCTCACACTTACGCTAACCCTTAAGCATTGTCGTACCCTAACCTGTACCCTAATCCCTCTCCATTCCCTAACACTAAGCCTAACCTGAAACCTAAACCTGACACTCACCCGAAACTTTACCCTCACCCGTGTCCTACTTTTAACCAGTACATCAACACTAGCCCATGCCCTCTAACGTAGGCTAACCCTAAACAATTGCCGTACCCTAACCTGTACCCTAATCAATCCCCATTCCCTAACCCTAATCCTAACCCAAACCCTTAACGTGACCCTCTTTCGAGCACTTACCCTCACCCGTGCCCTAATCGTAACAAGTACACTAACACTAACAAGTGACCTCACACGTACGCTAAACCTTAAGCGTTGTCGTACCCTAAACTGTGCCCGAATATCTCCCCATTCCCTTACCCTAAACCTCACCCGAATCCTAACCCTGACCGTCACCCGAAGCCTTACCCTCACCCGTGCCCTAATCTTAACCAGGACACCAACACTAACTCGTGCCCTCACACGAACGCTAAACCTTAAGCGTTGTCGTACCCTAAATTGTACCCTAATCCCTCCCCATTCCCTAACCCTAACCCTAACCCGATCCCTAAACCTAACCCTCTTCCGATGCCCTACCCTAACCCATGCCCTAAACTTAACCAGTACACAAAGACTAACTCTTGCCCTCAAACGTACGCTAACCCTTATGCGTTGTCGTACCCTATCCTGTACCCTAATCCCTCCCCATTCCCTAACCCTAACCCTAACCAAAACGCTGAACGTGACCCTTTTCCGAGGCCTTACCCTCATCGGTGCCCTTGCCTTAACCAGGACACCAACACTAACTCATGCCCTCACACTTACGCTAACCCTTAAGCATTGTCGTACCCTAACCTGTACCCTAATCCCTCTCCATTCCCTAACACTAAGCCTAACCTGAAACCTAACCCTGACACTCACCCGAAACTTTACCCTCACCCGTGTCCTAATTTTAACCAGTACATAAACACTAGCCCATGCCCTCTAACGTAGGCTAACCCTAAACAATTGCCGTACCCTAACCTGTACCCTAATCAATCCCCATTCCCTAACCCTAATCCTCACAAAAACCCTTAACGTGACCCTCTTCCGAGCACTTACCCTCACCCGTGCCCTAATCGTAACAAGTACACTAACACTAACAAGTGACCTCACATGTACGCTAAACCTTAAGCGTTGTCGTACCCTAAACTGTGCCCGAATATCTCCCCATTCCCTTACCCTAAACCTCACGCGAATCCTAACCCTGACCCTCACCCGAAGCCTTACACTCACCCGTGCCCTAATCTTAACCAGGACACCAACACTAACTCGTGCCCTCACACGTACGCTAACCCTAAACCGCAGCAGTACCCTATCCTGTACCCTAATCCCTCCCCATTCCCTAACACTAACCCTAACCGAAACCCTGAAAGCGACCCTTTTCCGAGGCCTTACCCTCATCGGTGCCCTTGTCTTAACCAGGAAACCAACACTAACTCGTGCCCTCACACTTACGCTAACCCTTAAGCATTGTCATACCCTAACCTGTACCCTAATCCCTCTCCATTCCCTAACCCTAACCCTAACCCGAATCTTAACCCTGACCCTCACCCGAAGCCTTACCCTCACCCGTGCCCTAATCTTAACCAGGACACCAACACTAACTCGTGCCCTCACACGAACGCTAAACCTTAAGCGTTGTCGTACCCTAAATTGTACCCTAATCCCTCCCCATTCCCTAACCCTAACCCTAACCCGATCCCTAAACCTGACCCTCTTCCGATGCCCTACCCTAACCCATGCCCTAAACTTAACCAGTACACAAACACTACCTCCTGCCCTCAAACGTACGCTAACTCTTATGCGTTGTGGTACCCTATCCTGTACCCTAATCCCTCCCCATTCCCTAACCCTAACCGAAACGTTGAACGTGACTCTTTTCCGAGGCCTTACCCTCATCGGTGCCCTTGCCTTAACCAGGACACCAACACTAACTCGTGCCCTCACACTTACGCTAACCCTTAAGCATTGTCGTACCCTAACCTGTACCCTAATCCCTCTCCATTCCCTAACACTAAGCCTAACCTGAAACCTAACCCTGACACTCACCCGAAACTTTACCCTCACCCGTGTCCTACTTTTAACCAGTACATCAACACTAGCCCATGCCCTCTAACGTAGGCTAACCCTAAACAATTGCCGTACCCTAACCTGTACCCTAATCAATCCCCATTCCCTAACCCTAATCCTAACCCAAACCCTTAACGTGACCCTCTTCCGAGGACTTACCCTCACCCGTGCCCTAATCGTAACAAGTACACTAACACTAAGAAGTGACCTCACACGTACGCTAAACCTTAAGCGTTGTCGTACCCTAAACTGTGCCCGAATATCTCCCCATTCCCTTACCCTAAACCTCACCCGAATCCTAACCCTGACCGTCACCCGAAGCCTTACCCTCACCCGTGCCCTAATCTTAACCAGGACACCAACACTAACTCGTGCCCTCACACGAACGCTAAACCTTAAGCGTTGTCGTACCCTAAATTGTACCCTAATCCCTCCCCATTCCCTAACCCTAACCCTAACCCGATCCCTAAACCTAACCCTCTTCCGATGCCCTACCCTAACCCATGCCCTAAACTTAACCAGTACACAAACACTAACTCTTGCCCTCAAACGTACGCTAACCCTTATGCATTGTCGTACCCTATCCTGTACCCTAATCCCTCCCCATTCCCTAACCCTAACCCTAACCAAAACGCTGAACGTGACCCTTTTCCGAGGCCTTACCCTCATCGGTGCCCTTGCCTTAACCAGGACACCAACACTAACTCATGCCCTCACACTTACGCTAACCCTTAAGCATTGTCGTACCCTAACCTGTACCCTAATCCCTCTCCATTCCCTAACACTAAGCCTAACCTGAAACCTAACCCTGACACTCACCCGAAACTTTACCCTCACCCGTGTCCTAATTTTAACCAGTACATCAACACTAGCCCATGCCCTCTAACGTAGGCTAACCCTAAACAATTGCCGTACCCTAACCTGTACCCTAATCAATCCCCATTCCCTAACCCTAATCCTCACAAAAACCCTTAACGTGACCCTCTTCCGAGCACTTACCCTCACCCGTGCCCTAACCGTAACAAGTACACTAACACTAACAAGTGACCTCACATGTACGCTAAACCTTAAGCGTTGTCGTACCCTAAACTGTGCCCGAATATCTCCCCATTCCCTTACCCTAAACCTCACGGGAATCCTAACCCTGACCCTCACCAGAAGCCTTACACTCACCCGTGCCCTAATCTTAACCAGGACACCAACACTAACTCGTGCCCTCACACGTACGCTAACCCTAAACCGCAGCAGTACCCTATCCTGTACCCTAATCCCTCCCCATTCCCTAACACTAACCCTAACCGAAACCCTGAAAGCGACCCTTTTCCGAGGCCTTACCCTCATCGGTGCCCTTGTCTTAACCAGGAAACCAACACTAACTCGTGCCCTCACACTTACGCTAACCCTTAAGCATTGTCATACCCTAACCTGTACCCTAATCCCTCTCCATTCCGTAACCCTAACCCTAACCCGAATCTTAACCGTGACCCTCACCCGAAGCCTTACCCTCACCCGTGCCCTAATCTTAACCAGGACACCAACACTAACTCGTGCCCTCACACGAACGCTAAACCTTAAGCGTTGTCGTACCCTAAATTGTACCCTAATCCCTCCCCATTCCCTAACCCTAACCCTAACCCGATCCCTAAACCTGACCCTCTTCCGATGCCCTACCCTAACCCATGCCCTAAACTTAACCAGTACACAAACACTAACTCCTGCCCTCAAACGTACGCTAACCCTTATGCGTTGTGGTACCCTATCCTGTACCCTAATACCTCCCCATTCCCTAACCCTAACCGAAACGATGAACGTGACTCTTTTCCGAGGCCTTACCCTCATCGGTGCCCTTGCCTTAACCAGGACACCAACACTAACTCGTGCCCTCACACTTACGCTAACCCTTAAGCATTGTCGTACCCTAACCTGTACCCTAATCCCTCTCCATTCCCTAACACTAAGCCTAACCTGAAACCTAAACCTGACACTCACCCGAAACTTTACCCTCACCCGTGTCCTACTTTTAACCAGTACATCAACACTAGCCCATGCCCTCTAACGTAGGCTAACCCTAAACAATTGCCGTACCCTAACCTGTACCCTAATCAATCCCCATTCCCTAACCCTAATCCTAACCCAAACCCTTAACGTGACCCTCTTTCGAGCACTTACCCTCACCCGTGCCCTAATCTTAACAAGTACACTAACACTAACAAGTGACCTCACACGTACGCTAAACCTTAAGCGTTGTCGTACCCTAAACTGTGAACGAATATCTCCCCATTCCCTTACCCTAAACCTCACCCGAATCCTAACCCTGACCGTCACCCGAAGCCTTACCCTCACCCGTGCCCTAATCTTAACCAGGACACCAACACTAACTCGTGCCCTCACACGAACGCTAAACCTTAAGCGTTGTCGTACCCTAAATTGTACCCTAATCCCTCCCCATTCCCTAACCCTAACCCTAACCCGATCCCTAAACCTAACCCTCTTCCGATGCCCTACCCTAACCCATGCCCTAAACTTAACCAGTACACAAACACTAACTCTTGCCCTCAAACGTACGCTAACCCTTATGCGTTGTCGTACCCTATCCTGTACCCTAATCCCTCCCCATTCCCTAACCCTAACCCTAACCAAAACGCTGAACGTGACCCTTTTCCGAGGCCTTACCCTCATCGGTGCCCTTGCCTTAACCACGACACCAACACTAACTCATGCCCTCACACTTACGCTAACCCTTAAGCATTGTCGTACCCTAACCTGTACCCTAATCCCTCTCCATTCCCTAACACTAAGCCTAACCTGAAACCTAACCCTGACACTCACCCGAAACTTTACCCTCACCCGTGTCCTAATTTTAACCAGTACATAAACACTAGCCCATGCCCTCTAACGTAGGCTAACCCTAAACAATTGCCGTACCCTAACCTGTACCCTAATCAATCCCCATTCCCTAACCCTAATCCTCACAAAAACCCTTAACGTGACCCTCTTCCGAGCACTTACCCTCACCCGTGCCCTAATCGTAACAAGTACACTAACACTAACAAGTGACCTCACATGTACGCTAAACCTTAAGCGTTGTCGTACCCTAAACTGTGCCCGAATATCTCCCCATTCCCTTACCCTAAACCTCACGCGAATCCTAACCGTGACCCTGACCCGAAGCCTTACACTCACCCGTGCCCTAATCTTAACCAGGACACCAACACTAACTCGTGCCCTCACACGTACGCTAACCCTAAACCGCAGCACTACCCTATCCTGTACCCTAATCCCTCCCCATTCCCTAACACTAACCCTAGCCGAAACCCTGAAAGCGACCCTTTTCCGAGGCCTTACCCTCATCGGTGCCCTTGTCTTAACCAGGAAACCAACACTAACTCGTGCCCTCACACTTACGCTAACCCTTAAGCATTGTCATACCCTAACCTGTACCCTAATCCCTCTCCATTCCCTAACCCTAACCCTAACCCGAATCTTAACCCTGACCCTCACCCGAAGCCTTACCCTCACCCGTGCCCTAATCTTAACCAGGACACCAACACTAACTCGTGCCCTCACACGAACGCTAAACCTTAAGCGTTGTCGTACCCTAAATTGTACCCTAATCCCTCCCCATTCCCTAACCCTAACCCTAACCCGATCCCTAAACCTGACCCTCTTCCGATGCCCTACCCTAACCCATGCCCTAAACTTAACCAGTACACAAACACTAACTCCTGCCCTCAAACGTACGCTAACCCTTATGCGTTGTGGTACCCTATCCTGTACCCTAATCCCTCCCCATTCCCTAACCGTAACCGAAACGTTGAACGTGACTCTTTTCCGAGGCCTTACCCTCATCGGTGCCCTTGCCTTAACCAGGACACCAACACTAACTCGTGCCCTCACACTTACGCTAACCCTTAAGCATTGTCGTACCCTAACCTGTACCCTAATCCCTCTCCATTCCCTAACACTAAGCCTAACCTGAAACCTAACCCTGACACTCACCCGAAACTTTACCCTCACCCGTGTCCTACTTTTAACCAGTACATCAACACTAGCCCATGCCCTCTAACGTAGGCTAACCCTAAACAATTGCCGTACCCTAACCTGTACCCTAATCAATCCCCATTCCCTAACCCTAATCCTAACCCAAACCCTTAACGTGACCCTCTTCCGAGGACTTACCCTCACCCGTGCCCTAATCGTAACAAGTACACTAACACTAACAAGTGACCTCACACGTACGCTAAACCTTAAGCGTTGTCGTACCCTAAACTGTGCCCGAATATCTCCCCATTCCCTTACCCTAAACCTCACCCGAATCCTAACCCTGACCGTCACCCGAAGCCTTACCCTCACCCGTGCCCTAATCTTAACCAGGACAACAACACTAACTCGTGCCCTCACACGAACGCTAAACCTTAAGCGTTGTCGTACCCTAAATTGTACCCTAATCCCTCCCCATTCCCTAACCCTAACCCTAACCCGATCCCTAAACCTAACCCTCTTCCGATGCCCTACCCTAACCCATGCCCTAAACTTAACCAGTACACAAACACTAACTCTTGCCCTCAAACGTACGCTAACCCTTATGCATTGTCGTACCCTATCCGGTACCCTAATCCCTCCCCATTCCCTAACCCTAACCCTAACCAAAACGCTGAACGTGACCCTTTTCCGAGGCCTTACCCTCATCGGTGCCCTTGCCTTAACCAGGACACCAACACTAACTCATGCCCTCACACTTACGCTAACCTTTAAGCATTGTCGTACCCTAACCTGTACCCTAATCCCTCTCCATTCCCTAACACTAAGCCTAACCTGAAACCTAACCCTGACACTCACCCGAAACTTTACCCTCACCCGTGTCCTAATTTTAACCAGTACATCAACACTAGCCCATGCCCTCTAACGTAGGCTAACCCTAAACAATTGCCGTACCCTAACCTGTACCCTAATCAATCCCCATTCCTTAACCCTAATCCTAACCCAAACCCTTAACGTGACCCTCTTCCGAGCACTTACCCTCACCCGTGCCCTAATCGTAACAAGTACACTAACACTAACAAGTGACCTCACATGTACGCTAAACCTTAAGCGTTGTCGTACCCTAAACTGTGCCCGAATATCTCCCCATTCCCTTACCCTAAACCTCACGGGAATCCTAACCCTGACCCTCACCCGAAGCCTTACACTCACCCGTGCCCTAATCTTAACCAGGACACCAACACTAACTCGTGCCCTCACACGTACGCTAACCCTAAACCGCAGCAGTACCCTATCCTGTACCCTAATCCCTCCCCATTCCCTAACACTAACCCTAACCGAAACCCTGAAAGCGACCCTTTTCCGAGGCCTTACCCTCATCGGTGCCCTTGTCTTAACCAGGAAACCAACACTAACTCGTGCCCTCACACTTACGCTAACCCTTAAGCATTGTCATACCCTAACCTGTACCCTAATCCCTCTCCATTCCGTAACCCTAACCCTAACCCGAATCTTAACCGTGACCCTCACCCGAAGCCTTACCCTCACCCGTGCCCTAATCTTAACCAGGACACCAACACTAACTCGTGCCCTCACACGAACGCTAAACCTTAAGCGTTGTCGTACCCTAAATTGTACCCTAATCCCTCCCCATTCCCTAACACTAACCCTAACAGAAACCCTGAAAGCGACCCTTTTCCGAGGCCTTACCCTCATCGGTGCCCTTGTCTTAACCAGGAAACCAACACTAACTCGTGCCCTCACACTTACGCTAACCCTTAAGCATTGTCGTACCCTAACCTGTACCCTAATCCCTCTCCATTCCCTAACACTAAGCCTAACCTGAAACCTAACCCTGACACTCACCCGAAACTTTACCCTCACCCGTGTCCTACTTTTAACCAGTACATCAACACTAGCCCATGCCCTCTAACGTAGGCTAACCCTAAACAATTGCCGTACCCTAACCTGTACCCTAATCAATCCCCATTCCCTAACCCTAATCCTAACCCAAACCCTTAACGTGACCCTCTTCCGAGGACTTACCCTCACCCGTGCCCTAATCGTAACAAGTACACTAACACTAAGAAGTGACCTCACACGTACGCTAAACCTTAAGCGTTGTCGTACCCTAAACTGTGCCCGAATATCTCCCCATTCCCTTACCCTAAACCTCACCCGAATCCTAACCCTGACGGTCACCCGAAGCCTTACTCTCACCCGTGCCCTAATCTTAACCAGGACACCAACACTAACTCGTGCCCTCACACGAACGCTAAACCTTAAGCGTTGTCGTACCCTAAATTGTACCCTAATCCCTCCCCATTCCCTAACCCTAACCCTAACCCGATCCCTAAACCTAACCCTCTTCCGATGCCCTACCCTAACCCATGCCCTAAACTTAACCAGTACACAAACACTAACTCTTGCCCTCAAACGTACGCTAACCCTTATGCATTGTCGTACCCTATCCTGTACCCTAATCCCTCCCCATTCCCTAACCCTAACCCTAACCAAAACGCTGAACGTGACCCTTTTCCGAGGCCTTACCCTCATCGGTGCCCTTGCCTTAACCAGGACACCAACACTAACTCATGCCCTCACACTTACGCTAACCCTTAAGCATTGTCGTACCCTAACCTGTACCCTAATCCCTCTCCATTCCCTAACACTAAGCCTAACCTGAAACCTAACCCTGACACTCACCCGAAACTTTACCCTCACCCGTGTCCTAATTTTAACCAGTACATCAACACTAGCCCATGCCCTCTAACGTAGGCTAACCCTAAACAATTGCCGTACCCTAACCTGTACCCTAATCAATCCCCATTCCTTAACCCTAATCCTAACCCAAACCCTTAACGTGACCCTCTTCCGAGCACTTACCCTCACCCGTGCCCTAATCGTAACAAGTACACTAACACTAACAAGTGACCTCACATGTACGCTAAACCTTAAGCGTTGTCGTACCCTAAACTGTGCCCGAATATCTCCCCATTCCCTTACCCTAAACCTCACGGAATCCTAACCCTGACCCTCACCCGAAGCCTTACACTCACCCGTGCCCTAATGTTAACCAGGACACCAACACTAACTCGTGCCCTCACACGTACGCTAACCCTAAACCGCAGCAGTACCCTATCCTGTACCCTAATCCCTCCCCATTCCCTAACACTAACCCTAACCGAAACCCTGAAAGCGACCCTTTTCCGAGGCCTTACCCTCATCGGTGCCCTTGTCTTAACCAGGAAACCAACACTAACTCGTGCCCTCACACTTACGCTAACCCTTAAGCATTGTCATACCCTAACCTGTACCCTAATCCCTCTCCATTCCGTAACCCTAACCCTAACCCGAATCTTAACCGTGACCCTCACCCGAAGCCTTACCCTCACCCGTGCCCTAATCTTAACCAGGACACCAACACTAACTCGTGCCCTCACACGAACGCTAAACCTTAAGCGTTGTCGTACCCTAAATTGTACCCTAATCCCTCCCCATTCCCTAACACTAACCCTAACAGAAACCCTGAAAGCGACCCTTTTCCGAGGCCTTACCCTCATCGGTGCCCTTGTCTTAACCAGGAAACCAACACTAACTCGTGCCCTCACACTTACGCTAACCCTTAAGCATTGTCGTACCCTAACCTGTACCCTAATCCCTCTCCATTCCCTAACACTAAGCCTAACCTGAAACCTAACCCTGACACTCACCCGAAACTTTACCCTCACCCGTGTCCTACTTTTAACCAGTACATCAACACTAGCCCATGCCCTCTAACGTAGGCTAACCCTAAACAATTGCCGTACCCTAACCTGTACCCTAATCAATCCCCATTCCCTAACCCTAATCCTAACCCAAACCCTTAACGTGACCCTCTTCCGAGGACTTACCCTCACCCGTGCCCTAATCGTAACAAGTACACTAACACTAAGAAGTGACCTCACACGTACGCTAAACCTTAAGCGTTGTCGTACCCTAAACTGTGCCCGAATATCTCCCCATTCCCTTACCCTAAACCTCACCCGAATCCTAACCCTGACGGTCACCCGAAGCCTTACCCTCACCCGTGCCCTAATCTTAACCAGGACACCAACACTAACTCGTGCCCTCACACGAACGCTAAACCTTAAGCGTTGTCGTACCCTAAATTGTACCCTAATCCCTCCCCATTCCCTAACCCTAACCCTAACCCGATCCCTAAACCTAACCCTCTTCCGATGCCCTACCCTAACCCATGCCCTAAACTTAACCAGTACACAAACACTAACTCTTGCCCTCAAACGTACGCTAACCCTTATGCATTGTCGTACCCTATCCTGTACCCTAATCCCTCCCCATTCCCTAACCCTAACCCTAACCAAAACGCTGAACGTGACCCTTTTCCGAGGCCTTACCCTCATCGGTGCCCTTGCCTTAACCAGGACACCAACACTAACTCATGCCCTCACACTTACGCTAACCCTTAAGCATTGTCGTACCCTAACCTGTACCCTAATCCCTCTCCATTCCCTAACACTAAGCCTAACCTGAAACCTAACCCTGACACTCACCCGAAACTTTACCCTCACCCGTGTCCTACTTTTAACCAGTACATCAACACTAGCCCATGCCCTCTAACGTAGGCTAACCCTAAACAATTGCCGTACCCTAACCTGTACCCTAATCAATCCCCATTCCTTAACCCTAATCCTAACCCAAACCCTTAACGTGACCCTCTTCCGAGCACTTACCCTCACCCGTGCCCTAATCGTAACAAGTACACTAACACTAACAAGTGACCTCACATGTACGCTAAACCTTAAGCGTTGTCGTACCCTAAACTGTGCCCGAATATCTCCCCATTCCCTTACCCTAAACCTCACGGGAATCCTAACCCTGACCCTCACCCGAAGCCTTACACTCACCCGTGCCCTAATCTTAACCAGGACACCAACACTAACTCGTGCCCTCACACGTACGCTAACCCTAAACCGCAGCAGTACCCTATCCTGTACCCTAATCCCTCCCCATTCCCTAACACTAACCCTAACCGAAACCCTGAAAGCGACCCTTTTCCGAGGCCTTACCCTCATCGGTGCCCTTGTCTTAACCAGGAAACCAACACTAACTCGTGCCCTCACACTTACGCTAACCCTTAAGCATTGTCATACCCTAACCTGTACCCTAATCCCTCTCCATTCCGTAACCCTAACCCTAACCCGAATCTTAACCGTGACCCTCACCCGAAGCCTTACCCTCACCCGTGCCCTAATCTTAACCAGGACACCAACACTAACTCGTGCCCTCACACGAACGCTAAACCTTAAGCGTTGTCGTACCCTAAATTGTACCCTAATCCCTCCCCATTCCCTAACACTAACCCTAACAGAAACCCTGAAAGCGACCCTTTTCCGAGGCCTTACCCTCATCGGTGCCCTTGTCTTAACCAGGAAACCAACACTAACTCGTGCCCTCACACTTACGCTAACCCTTAAGCATTGTCATACCCTAACCTGTACCCTAATCCCTCTCCATTCCCTAACCCTAACCCTAACCCGAATCTTAACCCTGACCCTCACCCGAAGCCTTACCCTCACCCGTGCCCTAATCTTAACCAGGACACCAACACTAACTCGTGCCCTCACACGAACGCTAAACCTTAAGCGTTGTCGTACCCTAAATTGTACCCTAATCCCTCCCCATTCCCTAACCCTAACCCTAACCCGATCCCTAAACCTGACCCTCTTCCGATGCCCTACCCTAACCCATGCCCTAAACTTAACCAGTACACAAACACTAACTCCTGCCCTCAAACGTACGCTAACCCTTATGCGTTGTGGTACCCTATCCTGTACCCTAATCCCTCCCCATTCCCTAACCCTAACCGAAACGTTGAACGTGACTCTTTTCCGAGGCCTTACCCTCATCGGTGCCCTTGCCTTAACCAGGACACCAACACTAACTCGTGCCCTCACACTTACGCTAACCCTTAAGCATTGTCGTACCCTAACCTGTACCCTAATCCCTCTCCATTCCCTAACACTAAGCCTAACCTGAAACCTAACCCTGACGCTCACCCGAAACTTTACCCTCACCCGTGTCCTACTTTTAACCAGTACATCAACACTAGCCCATGCCCTCTAACGTAGGCTAACCCTAAACAATTGCCGTACCCTAACCTGTACCCTAATCAATCCCCATTCCCTAACCCTAATCCTAACCCAAACCCTTAACGTGACCCTCTTCCGAGGACTTACCCTCACCCGTGCCCTAATCGTAACAAGTACACTAACACTAAGAAGTGACCTCACACGTACGCTAAACCTTAAGCGTTGTCGTATCCTAAACTGTGCCCGAATATCTCCCCATTCCCTTACCCTAAACCTCACCCGAATCCTAACCCTGACCGTCACCCGAAGCCTTACCCTCACCCGTGCCCTAATCTTAACCAGGACACCAACACTAACTCGTGCCCTCACACGAACGCTAAACCTTAAGCGTTGTCGTACTCTAAATTGTACCCTAATCCCTCCCCATTCCCTAACCCTAACCCTAACCCGATCCCTAAACCTAACCCTCTTCCGATGCCCTACCCTAACCCATGCCCTAAACTTAACCAGTACACAAACACTAACTCTTGCCCTCAAACGTACGCTAACCCTTATGCATTGTCGTACCCTATCCTGTACCCTAATCCCTCCCCATTCCCTAACCCTAACCCTAACCAAAACGCTGAACGTGACCCTTTTCCGAGGCCTTACCCTCATCGGTGCCCTTGCCTTAACCAGGACACCAACACTAACTCATGCCCTCACACTTACGCTAACCCTTAAGCATTGTCGTACCCTAACCTGTACCCTAATCCCTCTCCATTCCCTAACACTAAGCCTAACCTGAAACCTAACCCTGACACTCACCCGAAACTTTACCCTCACCCGTGTCCTAATTTTAACCAGTACATCAACACTAGCCCATGCCCTCTAACGTAGGCTAACCCTAAACCATTGCCGTACCCTAACCTGTACCCTAATCAATCCCCATTCCCTAACCCTAATCCTCACAAAAACCCTTAACGTGACCCTCTTCCGAGCACTTACCCTCACCCGTGCCCTAATCGTAACAAGTACACTAACACTAACAAGTGACCTCACATGTACGCTAAACCTTAAGCGTTGTCGTACCCTAAACTGTGCCCGAATATCTCCCCATTCCCTTACCCTAAACCTCACGCGAATCCTAACCCTGACCCTCACCCGAAGCCTTACACTCACCCGTGCCCTAATCTTAACCAGGACACCAACACTAACTCGTGCCCTCACACGTACGCTAACCCTAAACCGCAGCACTACCCTATCCTGTACCCTAATCCCTCCCCATTCCCTAACACTAACCCTAACCGAAACCCTGAAAGCTACCCTTTTCCGAGGCCTTACCCTCATCGGTGCCCTTGTCTTAACCAGGAAACCAACACTAACTCGTGCCCTCACACTTACGCTAACCCTTAAGCATTGTCATACCCTAACCTGTACCCTAATCCGTCTCCATTCCCTAACCCTAACCCTAACCCGAATCTTAACCCTGACCCTCACCCGAAGCCTTACCCTCACCCGTGCCCTAATCTTAACCAGGACACCAACACTAACTCGTGCCCTCACACGAACGCTAAACCTTAAGCGTTGTCGTACCCTAAATTGTACCCTAATCCCTCCCCATTCCCTAACCCTAACCCTAACCCGATCCCTAAACCTGACCCTCTTCCGATGCCCTACCCTAACCCATGCCCTAAACTTAACCAGTACACAAACACTAACTCCTGCCCTCAAACGTACGCTAACCCTTATGCGTTGTGGTACCGTATCCTGTATCCTAATCCCTCCCCATTCCCTAACACTAACCGAAACGATGAACGTGACTCTTTTCCGAGGCCTTACCCTCATTGGTGCCCTTGCCTTAACCAGGACACCAACACTAACTCGTGCCCTCACACTTACGCTAACCCTTAAGCATTGTCGTACCCTAACCTGTACCCTAATCCCTCTCCATTCCCTAACACTAAGCCTAACCTGAAACCTAACCCTGACACTCACCCGAAACTTTACCCTCACCCGTGTCCTACTTTTAACCAGTACATCAACACTAGCCCATGCCCTCTAACGTAGGCTAACCCTAAACAATTGCCGTACCCTAACCTGTACCCTAATCAATCCCCATTCCCTAACCCTAATCCTAACCGAAACCCTTAACGTGACCCTCTTCCGAGGACTTACCCTCACCCGTGCCCTAATCGTAACAAGTACACTAACACTAACAAGTGACCTCACACGTACGCTAAACCTTAAGCGTTGTCGTACCCTAAACTGTGCCCGAATATCTCCCCATTCCCTAACCCTAAACCTCACCCGAATCCTAACCCTGACTGTCACCCGAAGCCTTACCCTCACCCGTGCCCTAATCTTAACCAGGACACCAACACTAACACGTGCCCTCACACGAACGCTAAACCTTAAGCGTTGTCGTACCCTAAATTGTACCCTAATCCCTCCCCATTCCCTAACCCTAACCCTAACCCGATCCCTAAACCTAACCCTCTTCCGATGCCCTACCCTAACCCATGCCCTAAACTTAACCAGTACACAAACACTAACTCTTGCCCTCAAACGTACGCTAACCCTTATGCGTTGTGGTACCCTATCCTGTACCCTAATCCCTCCCCATTCCCTAACCCTAACCAAAACGCTGAACGTGACCCTTTTCCGAGGCCTTACCCTCATCGGTGCCCTTGCCTTAACCAGGACACCAACACTAACTCATGCCCTCACACTTACGCTAACCCTTAAGCATTGTCGTACCCTAACCTGTACCCTAATCCCTCTCCATTCCCTAACACTAAGCCTAACCTGAAACCTAACCCTGACACTCACCCGAAACTTTACCCTCACCCGTGTCCTAATTTTAACCAGTACATAAACACTAGCCCATGCCCTCTAACGTAGGCTAACCCTAAACAATTGCCGTACCCTAACCTGTACCCTAATCAATCCCCATTCCCTAACCCTAATCCTCACAAAAACCCTTAACGTGACCCTCTTCCGAGCACTTACCCTCACCCGTGCCCTAATCGTAACAAGTACACTAACACTAACAAGTGACCTCACATGTACGCTAAACCTTAAGCGTTGTCGTACCCTAAACTGTGCCCGAATATCTCCCCATTCCCTTACCCTAAACCTCACGCGAATCCTAACCCTGACCCTGACCCGAAGCCTTACACTCACCCGTGCCCTAATCTTAACCAGGACACCAACACTAACTCGTGCCCTCACACGTACGCTAACCCTAAACCGCAGCACTACCCTATCCTGTACCCTAATCCCTCCCCATTCCCTAACACTAACCCTAGCCGAAACCCTGAAAGCGACCCTTTTCCGAGGCCTTACCCTCATCGGTGCCCTTGTCTTAACCAGGAAACCAACACTAACTCGTGCCCTCACACTTACGCTAACCCTTAAGCATTGTCATACCCTAACCTGTACCCTAATCCCTCTCCATTCCCTAACCCTAACCCTAACCCGAATCTTAACCCTGACCCTCACCCGAAGCCTTACCCTCACCCGTGCCCTAATCTTAACCAGGACACCAACACTAACTCGTGCCCTCACACGAACGCTAAACCTTAAGCGTTGTCGTACCCTAAATTGTACCCTAATCCCTCCCCATTCCCTAACCCTAACCCTAACCCGATCCCTAAACCTGACCCTCTTCCGATGCCCTACCCTAACCCATGCCCTAAACTTAACCAGTACACAAACACTAACTCCTGCCCTCAAACGTACGCTAACCCTTATGCGTTGTGGTACCCTATCCTGTACCCTAATCCCTCCCCATTCCCTAACCCTAACCGAAACGTTGAACGTGACTCTTTTCCGAGGCCTTACCCTCATCGGTGCCCTTGCCTTAACCAGGACACCAACACTAACTCGTGCCCTCACACTTACGCTAACCCTTAAGCATTGTCGTACCCTAACCTGTACCCTAATCCCTCTCCATTCCCTAACACTAAGCCTAACCTGAAACCTAACCCTGACACTCACCCGAAACTTTACCCTCACCCGTGTCCTACTTTTAACCAGTACATCAACACTAGCCCATGCCCTCTAACGTAGGCTAACCCTAAACAATTGCCGTACCCTAACCTGTACCCTAATCAATCCCCATTCCCTAACCCTAATCCTAACCCAAACCCTTAACGTGACCCTCTTCCGAGGACTTACCCTCACCCGTGCCCTAATCGTAACAAGTACACTAACACTAACAAGTGACCTCACACGTACGCTAAACCTTAAGCGTTGTCGTACCCTAAACTGTGCCCGAATATCTCCCCATTCCCTTACCCTAAACCTCACCCGAATCCTAACCCTGACCGTCACCCGAAGCCTTACCCTCACCCGTGCCCTAATCTTAACCAGGACAACAACACTAACTCGTGCCCTCACACGAACGCTAAACCTTAAGCGTTGTCGTACCCTAAATTGTACCCTAATCCCTCCCCATTCCCTAACCCTAACCCTAACCCGATCCCTAAACCTAACCCTCTTCCGATGCCCTACCCTAACCCATGCCCTAAACTTAACCAGTACACAAACACTAACTCTTGCCCTCAAACGTACGCTAACCCTTATGCATTGTCGTACCCTATCCTGTACCCTAATCCCTCCCCATTCCCTAACCCTAACCCTAACCAAAACGCTGAACGTGACCCTTTTCCGAGGCCTTACCCTCATCGGTGCCCTTGCCTTAACCAGGACACCAACACTAACTCATGCCCTCACACTTACGCTAACCCTTAAGCATTGTCGTACCCTAACCTGTACCCTAATCCCTCTCCATTCCCTAACACTAAGCCTAACCTGAAACCTAACCCTGACACTCACCCGAAACTTTACCCTCACCCGTGTCCTAATTTTAACCAGTACATCAACACTAGCCCATGCCCTCTAACGTAGGCTAACCCTAAACAATTGCCGTACCCTAACCTGTACCCTAATCAATCCCCATTCCTTAACCCTAATCCTAACCCAAACCCTTAACGTGACCCTCTTCCGAGCACTTACCCTCACCCGTGCCCTAATCGTAACAAGTACACTAACACTAACAAGTGACCTCACATGTACGCTAAACCTTAAGCGTTGTCGTACCCTAAACTGTGCCCGAATATCTCCCCATTCCCTTACCCTAAACCTCACGGAATCCTAACCCTGACCCTCACCCGAAGCCTTACACTCACCCGTGCCCTAATCTTAACCAGGACACCAACACTAACTCGTGCCCTCACACGTACGCTAACCCTAAACCGCAGCAGTACCCTATCCTGTACCCTAATCCCTCCCCATTCCCTAACACTAACCCTAACCGAAACCCTGAAAGCGACCCTTTTCCGAGGCCTTACCCTCATCGGTGCCCTTGTCTTAACCAGGAAACCAACACTAACTCGTGCCCTCACACTTACGCTAACCCTTAAGCATTGTCATACCCTAACCTGTACCCTAATCCCTCTCCATTCCGTAACCCTAACCCTAACCCGAATCTTAACCGTGACCCTCACCCGAAGCCTTACCCTCACCCGTGCCCTAATCTTAACCAGGACACCAACACTAACTCGTGCCCTCACACGAACGCTAAACCTTAAGCGTTGTCGTACCCTAAATTGTACCCTAATCCCTCCCCATTCCCTAACACTAACCCTAACAGAAACCCTGAAAGCGACCCTTTTCCGAGGCCTTACCCTCATCGGTGCCCTTGTCTTAACCAGGAAACCAACACTAACTCGTGCCCTCACACTTACGCTAACCCTTAAGCATTGTCGTACCCTAACCTGTACCCTAATCCCTCTCCATTCCCTAACACTAAGCCTAACCTGAAACCTAACCCTGACACTCACCCGAAACTTTACCCTCACCCGTGTCCTACTTTTAACCAGTACATCAACACTAGCCCATGCCCTCTAACGTAGGCTAACCCTAAACAATTGCCGTACCCTAACCTGTACCCTAATCAATCCCCATTCCCTAACCCTAATCCTAACCCAAACCCTTAACGTGACCCTCTTCCGAGGACTTACCCTCACCCGTGCCCTAATCGTAACAAGTACACTAACACTAAGAAGTGACCTCACACGTACGCTAAACCTTAAGCGTTGTCGTACCCTAAACTGTGCCCGAATATCTCCCCATTCCCTTACCCTAAACCTCACCCGAATCCTAACCCTGACCGTCACCCGAAGCCTTACCCTCACCCGTGCCCTAATCTTAACCAGGACACCAACACTAACTCGTGCCCTCACACGAACGCTAAACCTTAAGCGTTGTCGTACCCTAAATTGTACCCTAATCCCTCCCCATTCCCTAACCCTAACCCTAACCCGATCCCTAAACCTGACCCTCTTCCGATGCCCTACCCTAACCCATGCCCTAAACTTAACCAGTACACAAACACTAACTCCTGCCCTCAAACGTACGCTAACCCTTATGCGTTGTGGTACCCTATCCTGTACCCTAATCCCTCCCCATTCCCTAACCCTAACCGAAACGTTGAACGTGACTCTTTTCCGAGGCCTTACCCTCATCGGTGCCCTTGCCTTAACCAGGACACCAACACTAACTCGTGCCCTCACACTTACGCTAACCCTTAAGCATTGTCGTACCCTAACCTGTACCCTAATCCCTCTCCATTCCCTAACACTAAGCCTAACCTGAAACCTAACCCTGACGCTCACCCGAAACTTTACCCTCACCCGTGTCCTACTTTTAACCAGTACATCAACACTAGCCCATGCCCTCTAACGTAGGCTAACCCTAAACAATTGCCGTACCCTAACCTGTACCCTAATCAATCCCCATTCCCTAACCCTAATCCTAACCCAAACCCTTAACGTGACCCTCTTCCGAGGACTTACCCTCACCCGTGCCCTAATCGTAACAAGTACACTAACACTAAGAAGTGACCTCACACGTACGCTAAACCTTAAGCGTTGTCGTATCCTAAACTGTGCCCGAATATCTCCCCATTCCCTTACCCTAAACCTCACCCGAATCCTAACCCTGACCGTCACCCGAAGCCTTACCCTCACCCGTGCCCTAATCTTAACCAGGACACCAACACTAACTCGTGCCCTCACACGAACGCTAAACCTTAAGCGTTGTCGTACTCTAAATTGTACCCTAATCCCTCCCCATTCCCTAACCCTAACCCTAACCCGATCCCTAAACCTAACCCTCTTCCGATGCCCTACCCTAACCCATGCCCTAAACTTAACCAGTACACAAACACTAACTCTTGCCCTCAAACGTACGCTAACCCTTATGCATTGTCGTACCCTATCCTGTACCCTAATCCCTCCCCATTCCCTAACCCTAACCCTAACCAAAACGCTGAACGTGACCCTTTTCCGAGGCCTTACCCTCATCGGTGCCCTTGCCTTAACCAGGACACCAACACTAACTCATGCCCTCACACTTACGCTAACCCTTAAGCATTGTCGTACCCTAACCTGTACCCTAATCCCTCTCCATTCCCTAACACTAAGCCTAACCTGAAACCTAACCCTGACACTCACCCGAAACTTTACCCTCACCCGTGTCCTAATTTTAACCAGTACATCAACACTAGCCCATGCCCTCTAACGTAGGCTAACCCTAAACAATTGCCGTACCCTAACCTGTACCCTAATCAATCCCCATTCCCTAACCCTAATCCTCACAAAAACCCTTAACGTGACTCTCTTCCGAGCACTTACCCTCACCCGTGCCCTAATCGTAACAAGTACACTAACACTAACAAGTGACCTCACATGTACGCTAAACCTTAAGCGTTGTCGTACCCTAAACTGTGCCCTAATATCTCCCCATTCCCTTACCCTAAACCTCACGCGAATCCTAACCCTGACCCTCACCCGAAGCCTTACACTCACCCGTGCCCTAATCTTAACCAGGACACCAACACTAACTCGTGCCCTCACACGTACGCTAACCCTAAACCGCAGCACTACCCTATCCTGTACCCTAATCCCTCCCCATTCCCTAACACTAACCCTAACCGAAACCCTGAAAGCTACCCTTTTCCGAGGCCTTACCCTCATCGGTGCCCTTGTCTTAACCAGGAAACCAACACTAACTCGTGCCCTCACACTTACGCTAACCCTTAAGCATTGTCATACCCTAACCTGTACCCTAATCCGTCTCCATTCCCTAACCCTAACCCTAACCCGAATCTTAACCCTGACCCTCACCCGAAGCCTTACCCTCACCCGTGCCCTAATCTTAACCAGGACACCAACACTAACTCGTGCCCTCACACGAACGCTAAACCTTAAGCGTTGTCGTACCCTAAATTGTACCCTAATCCCTCCCCATTCCCTAACCCTAACCCAAACCCGATCCCTAAACCTGACCCTCTTCCGATGCCCTACCCTAACCCATGCCCTAAACTTAACCAGTACACAAACACTAACTCCTGCCCTCAAACGTACGCTAACCCTTATGCGTTGTGGTACCGTATCCTGTATCCTAATCCCTCCCCATTCCCTAACACTAACCGAAACGATGAACGTGACTCTTTTCCGAGGCCTTACCCTCATTGGTGCCCTTGCCTTAACCAGGACACCAACACTAACTCGTGCCCTCACACTTACGCTAACCCTTAAGCATTGTCGTACCCTAACCTGTACCCTAATCCCTCTCCATTCCCTAACACTAAGCCTAACCTGAAACCTAACCCTGACACTCACCCGAAACTTTACCCTCACCCGTGTCCTACTTTTAACCAGTACATCAACACTAGCCCATGCCCTCTAACGTAGGCTAACCCTAAACAATTGCCGTACCCTAACCTGTACCCTAATCAATCCCCATTCCCTAACCCTAATCCTAACCGAAACCCTTAACGTGACCCTCTTCCGAGGACTTACCCTCACCCGTGCCCTAATCGTAACAAGTACACTAACACTAACAAGTGACCTCACACGTACGCTAAACCTTAAGCGTTGTCGTACCCTAAACTGTGCCCGAATATCTCCCCATTCCCTAACCCTAAACCTCACCCGAATCCTAACCCTGACTGTCACCCGAAGCCTTACCCTCACCCGTGCCCTAATCTTAACCAGGACACCAACACTAACACGTGCCCTCACACGAACGCTAAACCTTAAGCGTTGTCGTACCCTAAATTGTACCCTAATCCCTCCCCATTCCCTAACCCTAACCCTAACCCGATCCCTAAACCTAACCCTCTTCCGATGCCCTACCCTAACCCATGCCCTAAACTTAACCAGTACACAAACACTAACTCTTGCCCTCAAACGTACGCTAACCCTTATGCGTTGTCGTACCCATTCCTGTACCCTAATCCCTCCCCATTCCCTAACCCTAACCCTAACCAAAACGCTGAACGTGACCCTTTTCCGAGGCCTTACCCTCATCGGTGCCCTTGCCTTAACCAGGACACCAACACTAACTCATGCCCTCACACTTATGCTAACCCTTAAGCATTGTCGTACCCTAACCTGCACCGTAATCCCTCTCCATTCCCTAACACTAAGCCTAACCTGAAACCTAACCCTGACACTCACCCGAAACTTTACCCTCACCCGTGTCCTAATTTTAACCAGTACATCAACACTAGCCCATGCCCTCTAACGTAGGCTAACCCTAAACAATTGCCGTACCCTAACCTGTACCCTAATCAATCCCCATTCCCTAACCCTAATCCTAACCCAAACCCTTAACGTGACCCTCTTCCGAGCACTTACCCTCACCCGTGCCCTAATCGTAACAAGTACACTAACACTAACAAGTGACCTCACATGTACGCTAAACCTTAAGCGTTGTCGTACCCTAAACTGTGCCCGAATATCTCCCCATTCCCTTACCCTAAACCTCACGCGAATCCTAACCCTGACCCTCACCCGAAGCCTTACACTCACCCGTGCCCTAATCTTAACCAGGACACCAACACTAACTCGTGACCTCACACGTACGCTAACCCTAAACCGCAGCAGTACCCTATCCTGTCCCCTAATCCCTCCCCATTCCCTAACACTAACCCTAACAGAAACCCTGAAAGCGACCCTTTTCCGAGGCCTTACCCTCATCGGTGCCCTTGTCTTAACCAGGAAACCAACACTAACTCGTGCCCTCACACTTACGCTAACCCTTAAGCATTGTCATACCCTAACCTGTACCCTAATCCCTCTCCATTCCCTAACCCTAACCCTAACCCGAATCTTAACCCTGACCCTCACCCGAAGCCTTACCCTCACCCGTGCCCTAATCTTAACCAGGACACCAACACTAACTCGTGCCCTCACACGAACGCTAAACCTTAAGCGTTGTCGTACCCTAAATTGTACCCTAATCCCTCCCCATTCCCTAACCCTAACCCTAACCCGATCCCTAAACCTGACCCTCTTCCGATGCCCTACCCTAACCCATGCCCTAAACTTAACCAGTACACAAACACTAACTCCTGCCCTCAAACGTACGCTAACCCTTATGCGTTGTGGTACCGTATCCTGTATCCTAATCCCTCCCCATTCCCTAACACTAACCGAAACGATGAACGTGACTCTTTTCCGAGGCCTTACCCTCATCGGTGCCCTTGCCTTAACCAGGACACCAACACTAACTCGTGCCCTCACACTTACGCTAACCCTTAAGCATTGTCGTACCCTAACCTGTACCCTAATCCCTCTCCATTCCCTAACACTAAGCCTAACCTGAAACCTAACCCTGACACTCACCCGAAACTTTACCCTCACCCGTGTCCTACTTTTAACCAGTACATCAACACTAGCCCATGCCCTCTAACGTAGGCTAACCCTAAACAATTGCCGTACCCAAACCTGTACCCTAATCAATCCCCATTCCCTAACCCTAATCCTAACCGAAACCCTTAACGTGACCCTCTTCCGAGGACTTACCCTCACCCGTGCCCTAATCGTAACAAGTACACTAACACTAAGAAGTGACCTCACACGTACGCTAAACCTTAAGCGTTGTCGTATCCTAAACTGTGCCCGAATATCTCCCCATTCCCTTACCCTAAACCTCACCCGAATCCTAACCCTGACCGTCACCCGAAGCCTTACCCTCACCCGTGCCCTAATCTTAACCAGGACACCAACACTAACTCGTGCCCTCACACGAACGCTAAACCTTAAGCGTTGTCGTACCCTAAATTGTACCCTAATCCCTCCCCATTCCCTAACCCTAACCCTAACCCGATCCCTAAACCTAAACCTCTTCCGATGCCCTACCCTAACCCATGCCCTAAACTTAACCAGTACACAAACACTAACTCTTGCCCTCAAACGTACGCTAACCCTTATGCATTGTCGTACCCTATCCTGTACCCTAATCCCTCCCCATTCCCTAACCCTAACCCTAACCAAAACGCTGAACGTGACCCTTTTCCGAGGCCTTACCCTCATCGGTGCCCTTGCCTTAACCAGGACACCAACACTAACTCATGCCCTCACACTTACGCTAACCCTTAAGCATTGTCGTACCCTAACCTGTACCCTAATCCCTCTCCATTCCCTAACACTAAGCCTAACCTGAAACCTAACCCTGACACTCACCCGAAACTTTACCCTCACCCGTGTCCTAATTTTAACCAGTACATCAACACTAGCCCATGCCCTCTAACGTAGGCTAACCCTAAACAATTGCCGTACCCTAACCTGTACCCTAATCAATCCCCATTCCCTAACCCTAATCCTCACAAAAACCCTTAACGTGACCCTCTTCCGAGCACTTACCCTCACCCGTGCCCTAATCGTAACAAGTACACTAACACTAACAAGTGACCTCACATGTACGCTAAACCTTAAGCGTTGTCGTACCCTAAACTGTGCCCGAATATCTCCCCATTCCCTTACCCTAAACCTCACGCGAATCCTAACCCTGACCCTCACCCGAAGCCTTACACTCACCCGTGCACTAATCTTAACCAGGACACCAACACTAACTCGTGCCCTCACACGTACGCTAACCCTAAACCGCAGCACTACCCTATCCTGTACCCTAATCCCTCCCCATTCCCTAACACTAACCCTAACCGAAACCCTGAAAGCGACCCTTTTCCGAGGCCTTTCCCTCATCGGTGCCCTTGTCTTAACCAGGAAACCAACACTAACTCGTGCCCTCACACTTACGCTAACCCTTAAGCATTGTCATACCCTAACCTGTACCCTAATCCCTCTCCATTCCCTAACCCTAACCCTAACCCGAATCTTAACCCTGACCCTCACCCGAAGCCTTACCCTCACCCGTGCCCTAATCTTAACCAGGACACCAACACTAACTCGTGCCCTCACACGAACGCTAAACCTTAAGCGTTGTCGTACCCTAAATTGTACCCTAATCCCTCCCCATTCCCTAACCCTAACCCTAACCCGATCCCTAAACCTGACCCTCTTCCGATGCCCTATCCTAACCCATGCCCTAAACTTAACCAGTACACAAACACTAACTCCTGCCCTCAAACGTACGCTAACCCTTATGCGTTGTGGTACCGTATCCTGTACCCTAATCCCTCCCCATTCCCTAACACTAACCGAAACGATGAACGTGACTCTTTTCCGAGGCCTTACCCTCATTGGTGCCCTTGCCTTAACCAGGACACCAACACTAACTCGTGCCCTCACACTTACGCTAACCCTTAAGCATTGTCGTACCCTAACCTGTACCCTAATCCCTATCCATTCCCTAACACTAAGCCTAACCTGAAACCTAACCCTGACACTCACCCGAAACTTTACCCTCACCCGTGTCCTACTTTTAACCAGTACATCAACACTAGCCCATGCCCTCTGACGTAGGCTAACCCTAAACAATTGCCGTACCCTAACCTGTACCCTAATCAATCCCCATTCCCTAACCCTAATCCTAACCGAAACCCTTAACGTGACCCTCTTCCGAGGACTTACCCTCACCCGTGCCCTAATCGTAACAAGTACACTAACACTAACAAGTGACCTCACACGTACGCTAAACCTTAAGCGTTGTCGTACCCTAAACTGTGCCCGAATATCTCCCCATTCCCTAACCCTAAACCTCACCCGAATCCTAACCCTGACTGTCACCCGAAGCCTTACCCTCACCCGTGCCCTAATCTTAACCAGGACACCAACACTAACACGTGCCCTCACACGAACGCTAAACCTTAAGCGTTGTCGTACCCTAAATTGTACCCTAATCCCTCCCCATTCCATAACCCTAACCCTAACCCGATCCCTAAACCTAACCCTCTTCCGATGCCCTACCCTAACCCATGCCCTAAACTTAACCAGTACACAAACACTAACTCTTGCCCTCAAACGTACGCTAACCCTTATGCGTTGTCGTACCCTATCCTGTACCCTAATCCCTCCCCATTCCCTAACCCTAACCCTAACCAAAACGCTGAACGTGACCCTTTTCCGAGGCCTTACCCTCATCGGTGCCCTTGCCTTAACCAGGACACCAACACTAACTCATGCCCTCACACTTATGCTAACCCTTAAGCATTGTCGTACCCTAACCTGCACCGTAATCCCTCTCCATTCCCTAACACTAAGCCTAACCTGAAACCTAACCCTGACACTCACCCGAAACTTTACCCTCACCCGTGTCCTAATTTTAACCAGTACATCAACACTAGCCCATGCCCTCTAACGTAGGCTACCCCTAAACAATTGCCGTACCCTAACCTGTACCCTAATCAATCCCCATTCCCTAACACTAATCCTAACCCAAACCCTTAACGTGACCCTCTTCCGAGCACTTACCCTCACCCGTGCCCTAATCGTAACAAGTACACTAACACTAACAAGTGACCTCACATGTACGCTAAACCTTAAGCGTTGTCGTACCCTAAACTGTGCCCGAATATCTCCCCATTCCCTTACCCTAAACCTCACGCGAATCCTAACCCTGACCCTCACCCGAAGCCTTACACTCACCCGTGCCCTAATCTTAACCAGGACACCAACACTAACTCGTGCCCTCACACGTACGCTAACCCTAAACCGCAGCAGTACCCTATCCTGTACCCTAATCCCTCCCCATTCCCTAACACTAACCCTAACCGAAACCCTGAAAGCGACCCTTTTCCGAGGCCTTACCCTCATCGGTGCCCTTGTCTTAACCAGGAAACCAACACTAACTCGTGCCCTCACACTTACGCTAACCCTTAAGCATTGTCATACCCTAACCTGTACCCTAATCCCTCTCCATTCCCTAACCCTAACCCTAACACGAATCTTAACCCTGACCCTCACCCGAAGCCTTACCCTCACCCGTGCCCTAATCTTAACCAGGACACCAACACTAACTCGTGCCCTCACACGAACGCTAAACCTTAAGCGTTGTCGTACCCTAAATTGTACCCTAATCCCTCTCCATTCCCTAACCCTAACCCTAACCCGATCCCTAAACCTGACCCTCTTCCGATGCCCTACCCTAACCCATGCCCTAAACTTAACCAGTACACAAACACTAACTCCTGCCCTCAAACTTACGCTAACCCTTATGCGTTGTGGTACCCTATCCTGTACCCTAATCCCTCTCCATTCCCTAACACTAAGCCTAACCTGAAACCTAACCCTGACACTCACCCGAAACTTTACCCTCACCCGTGTCCTACTTTTAACCAGTACATCAACACTAGCCCATGCCCTCTAACGTAGGCTAACCCTAAACAATTGCCGTACCCAAACCTGTACCCTAATCAATCCCCATTCCCTAACACTAATCCTAACCCAAACCCTTAACGTGACCCTCTTCCGAGGACTTACCCTCACCCGTGCCCTAATCGTAACAAGTACACTAACACTAACAAGTGACCTCACACGTACGCTAAACCTTAAGCCTTGTCATACCCTAAACTGTGCCCGAATATCTCCCCTTTCCCTTACCCTAAACCTCACCCGAATCCTAACCCTGACCGTCACCCGAAGCCTTACCCTCACCCGTGCCCTAATCTTAACCAGGACACCAACACTAACTCGTGCCCTCACACGAACGCTAAACCTTAAGCGTTGTCGTACCCTAAATTGTACCCTAATCCCTCCCCATTCCCTAACCCTAACCCTAACCCGATCCCTAAACCTGACCCTCTTCCGATGCCCTACCCTAACCCATGCCCTAAACTTAACCAGTACACAAACACTAACTCCTGCCCTCAAACGTACGCTAACCCTTATGCGTTGTGGTACCCTATCCTGTACCCTAATCCCTCCCCATTCCCTAACCCTAACCGAAACGATGAACGTGACTCTTTTCCGAGGCCTTACCCTCATCGGTGCCCTTGCCTTAACCAGGACACCAACATTAACTCGTGCCCTCACAATTACGCTAACCCTTAAACATTGTCGTACACTAACCTGTACCCTAATCCCTCTCCATTCCCTAACACTAAGCCTAACCTGAAACCTAACCCTGACACTCACCCGAAACTTTACCCTCACCTGTGTCCTACTTTTAACCAGTACATCAACACTAGCCCATGCCCTCTAACGAAGGCTAACCCTAAACAATTGCCGTACCCTAACCTGTACCCTAATCAATCCCCATTCCCTAACCCTAATCCTAACCCAAACCCTTAACGTGACCCTCTTCCGAGGACTTACCCTCACCCGTGCCCTAATCGTAACAAGTACACTAACACTGACAAGTGACCTCACACGTACGCTAAACCTTAAGAGTTGTCGTACCCTAAACTGTGCCCGAATATCTCCCCATTCCCTTACCCTAAACCTCACCCGAATCCTAACCCTGACCGTCACCCGAAGCCTTACCCTCACCCGTGCCCTAATCTTAACCAGGACACCAACACTAACTCGTGCCCTCACACGAACGCTAAACCTTAAGCGTTGTCGTACCCTAAATTGTACCCTAATCCCTCCCCATTCCCTAACCCTAACCCTAACCCGATCCCTAAACCTAAACCTCTTCCGATGCCCTACCCTAACCCATGCCCTAAACTTAACCACAACACAAACACTAACTCTTGCCCTCAAACGTACGCTAACCCTTATGCGTTGTCGTACCCTATCCTGTACCCTAATCCCTCCCCATTCCCTAACCCTAACCCTAACCAAAACGCTGAACGTGACCCTTTTCCGAGGCCTTACCCTCATCTGTGCCCTTGCCTTAACCAGGACACCAACACTAACTCATGCCCTCACACTTACGCTAACCCTTAAGCATTGTCGTACCCTAACCTGTACCCTAATCCCTCTCCATTCCGTAACACTAAGCCTAACCTGAAACCTAACCCTGACACTCACCCGAAACTTTACCCTCACCCGTGTCCTAATTTTAACCAGTACATCAACACTAGCCCATGCCCTCTAACGTAGGCTAACCCTAAACAATTGCCGTACCCTAACCTGTACCCTAATCAATCCCCATTCCCTAACCCTAATCCTCACAAAAACCCTTAACGTGACCCTCTTCCGAGCACTTACCCTCACCCGTGCCCTAATCGTAACAAGTACACTAACACTAACAAGTGACCTCACATGTACGCTAAACCTTAAGCGTTGTCGTACCCTAAACTGTGCCCGAATATCTCTCCATTCCCTTACCCTAAACCTCACGCGAATCCTAACCCTGACCCTCACCCGAAGCCTTACATTCACCCGTGCCCTAATCTTAACCAGGACACCAACACTAACTCGTGCCCTCACACGTACGCTAACCCTAAACCGCAGCAGTACCCTATCCTGTACCCTAATCCCTCCCCATTCCCTAACACTAACCCTAACAGAAACCCTGAAAGCGACCCTTTTCCGAGGCCTTACCCTCATCGGTGCCCTTGTCTTAACCAGGAAACCAACACTAAATCGTGCCCTCACACTTACGCTAACCCTTAAGCATTGTCATACCCTAACCTGTACCCTAATCCCTCTCCATTCCCTAACCCTAACCCTAACCCGAATCTTAACCCTGACCCTCACCCGAAGCCTTACCCTCACCCGTGCCCTAATCTTAACCAGGACACCAACACTAACTCGTGCCCTCACACGAACGCTAAACCTTAAGCGTTGTCGTACCCTAAATTGTACCCTAATCCCTCCCCATTCCCTAACCTTAACCCTAACCCGATCCCTAAACCTGACCCTCTTCCGATGCCCTACCCTAACCCATGCCCTAAACTTAACCAGTACACAAACACTAACTCCTGCCCTCAAACGTACGCTAACCCTTATGCGTTGTGGTACCCTATCCTGTACCCTAATCCCTCCCCATTCCCTAACCCTAACCGAAACGTTGAACGTGACTCTTTTCCGAGGCCTTACCCTCATCGGTGCCCTTGCCTTAACCAGGACACCAACACTAACTCGTGCCCTCACACTTACGCTAACCCTTAAGCATTGTCGTACCCTAACCTGTACCCTAATCCCTCTCCATTTCCTAACACTAAGCCTAACCTGAAACCTAACCCTGACGCTCACCCGAAACTTTACCCTCACCCGTGTCCTACTTTTAACCAGTACATCAACACTAGCCCATGCCCTCTAACGTAGGCTAACCCTAAACAATTGCCGTACCCTAACCTGTACCCTAATCAATCCCCATTCCCTAACCCTAATCCTAACCCAAACCCTTAACGTGACCCTCTTCCGAGGACTTACCCTCACCCGTGCCCTAATCGTAACAAGTACACTAACACTAAGAAGTGACCTCACACGTACGCTAAACCTTAAGCGTTGTCGTATCCTAAACTGTGCCCGAATATCTCCCCATTCCCTTACCCTAAACCTCACCCGAATCCTAACCCTGACCGTCACCCGAAGCCTTACCCTCACCCGTGCCCTAATCTTAACCAGGACACCAACACTAACTCGTGCCCTCACACGAACGCTAAACCTTAAGCGTTGTCGTACCCTAAATTGTACCCTAATCCCTCCCCATTCCCTAACCCTAACCCTAACCCGATCCCTAAACCTAACCCTCTTCCGATGCCCTACCCTAACCCATGCCCTAAACTTAACCAGTACACAAACACTAACTCTTGCCCTCAAACGTACGCTAACCCTTATGCATTGTCGTACCCTATCCTGTACCCTAATCCCTCCCCATTCCCTACCCCTAATCGAAAGGATGAACGTGACTCTTTTCCGAGGCCTTACCCTCATCGGTGCCCTTGCCTTAACCAGGACACCAACACTAACTCGTGCCCTCACACTTACGCTAACCCTTAAGCATTGTCGTACCCTAACCTGTACCCTAATCCCTCTCCATTCCCTAACACTGAGCCTAACCTGAAACCTAACCCTGACACTCACCCGAAACTTTACCCTCACCCGTGTCCTACATTTAACCAGTACATCAACACTAGCCCATGCCCTCTAACGTAGGCTAACCCTAAACAATTGCCGTACCCTAACCTGTACCCTAATCAATCCCCATTGCCTAACCCTAATCCTAACCCAAACCCTTAACGTGACCGTCTTCCGAGGACTTACCCTCACCCGTGCCCTAATCGTAACAAGTACACTAACACTAACAAGTGACCTCACACGTACGCTAAACCTTAAGCGTTGTCGTACCCTAAACTGTGCCCGAATATCTCCCCATTCCCTTACCCTAAACCTCACCCGAATCCTAACCCTGACCGTCACCCGAAGCCTTACCCTCACCCGTGCCCTAATCTTAACCAGGACACCAACACTAACTCGTGCCCTCACACCAATGCTAAACCTTAAGCGTTGTTGTACCCTAAATTGTACCCTAATCCCTCCCCATTCCCTAACCCTAAACCTAACCCGATCCCTAAACCTAACCCTCTTCCGATGCCCTAACCTAACCCATGCCCTAAACTTAACCAATACACAAACACTAACTCTTGCCCTCAAACGTACGCTAACCCTTATGCGTTGTCGTACCCTATCCTGTACCCTAATCCCTCCCCATTCCCTAACCCTAACCCTAACCAAAACGCTGAACGTGACCCTTTTCCGAGGCCTTACCCTCATCGGTGCCCTTGCCTTAACCAGGACACCAACACTAACTCATGCCCTCACACTTACGCTAACCCTTAAGCATTGTCGTACCCTAACCTGTACCCTAATCCCTCTCCATTCCCTAACACTAAGCCTAACCTGAAACCTAACCCTGACACTCACCCGAAACTTTACCCTCACCCGTGTCCTAATTTTAACCAGTACATCAACACTAGCCCATGCCCTCTAACGTAGGCTAACCCTAAACAATTGCCGTACCCTAACCTGTACCCTAATCAATCCCCATTCCCTAACCCTAATCCTAAACCAAACCCTTAATGAGACCCTCTTCCGAGGACTTACCCTCACCCGTGCCCTAATCGTAACAAGTACACTAACACTAACAAGTGACCTCACATGTACGCTAAACTTTAAGCGTTGTCGTACCCTAAACTGTTCCCGAATATCTCCCCATTCCCTTACCCTAAACCTAAGGCGAATCCTAACCCTGACCCTCACCCGAAGCCTTACACTCACCCGTGCCCTAATCTTAACCAGGACACCAACACTAACTCGTGCCCTCACACGAACGCTAAACCTTAAGCGTTGTCGTACCCTAAATTGAACCCTAATCCCTCCCCATTCCCTAACCCTAACCCTAACCCGATCCCTAAACCTGACCCTCTTCCGATGCCCTACCCTAACCCATGCCCTAAACTTAACCAGTACACAAACACTAACTCCTGCCCTCAAACGTACGCTAACCCTTATGCATTGTGGTACCCTATCCTGTACCGTAATCCCTCCCCATTCCCTAACCCTAACCGAAACGATGAACGTGACTCTTTTCCGAGGCCTTACCCTCATCGGTGCCCTTGCCTTAACCAGGACACCAACACTAACTTGTGCCCTCACACTTACGCTAACCCTTAAGCATTGTCGTACCCTAACCTGTACCCTAATCCCTCTCCATTCCCTAACACTAAGCCTAACCTGAAACCTAACCCTGACACTCACCCGAAACTTTACCCTCACCCGTGTCCTACTTTTAACCAGTACATCAACACTAGCCCACGCCCTCTAACGTAGGCTAACCCTAAACAATTGCCGTACCCTAACCTGTACCCTAATCAATCCCCATTCCCTAACCCTAATCCTAACCCAAACCCTTAACGTGACCCTCTTCCGAGGATTTACCCTCAACCGTGCCCTAATCGTAACAAGTACACTAACACTAACAAGTGACCTCACACGTACGCTAAACCTTAAGTGTTGTCGTACCCTAAACTGTGCCCGAATATCTCCCCATTCCCTTACCCTAAACCTCACCCGAATCCTAACCCTGACCGTCACCCGAAGCCTTACCCTCACCCGTGCCCTAATCTTAACCAGGACACCAACACTAACTCGTGCCCTCACACGAATGCTAAACCTTAAGCGTTGTCGTACCTTAAATTGTACCCTAATCCCTCCCCATTCCCTAACCCTAACCCGAACCCGATCCCTAAACCTGACCCTCTTCCTATGCCCTACCCTAACCCATGCCCTAAACTTAACCAGTACACAAACACTAACTCCTGCCCTCAAACGTACGCTAACCCTTATGCGTTGTGGTACCCTATCCTGTACCCTAATCCCTCCCCATTCCCTACCCCTAATCGAAAGGATGAACGTGACTCTTTTCCGAGGCCTTACCCTCATCGGTGCCCTTGCCTTAACCAGGACACCAACACTAACTCGTGCCCTCACACTTACGCTAACCCTTAAGCATTGTCGTACCCTAACCTGTACCCTAATCCCTCTCCATTCCCTAACACTGAGCCTAACCTGAAACCTAACCCTGACACTCACCCGAAACTTTACCCTCACCCGTGTCCTACATTTAACCAGTACATCAACACTAGCCCATGCCCTCTAACGTAGGCTAACCCTAAACAATTGCCGTACCCTAACCTGTACCCTAATCAATCCCCATTGCCTAACCCTAATCCTAACCCAAACCCTTAACGTGACCGTCTTCCGAGGACTTACCCTCACCCGTGCCCTAATCGTAACAAGTACACTAACACTAACAAGTGACCTCACACGTACGCTAAACCTTAAGCGTTGTCGTACCCTAAACTGTGCCCGAATATCTCCCCATTCCCTTACCCTAAACCTCACCCGAATCCTAACCCTGACCGTCACCCGAAGCCTTACCCTCACCCGTGCCCTAATCTTAACCAGGACACCAACACTAACTCGTGCCCTCACACGAACGCTAAACCTTAAGCGTTGTCGTACCCTAAATTGTACCCTAATCCCTCCCCATTCCCTAACCCTAACCCTAACCCGATCCCTAAACCTAAACCTCTTCCGATGCCCTACCCTAACCCATGCCCTAAACTTAACCAGTACACAAACACTAACTCTTGCCCTCAAACGTACGCTAACCCTTATGCATTGTCGTACCCTATCCTGTACCCTAATCCCTCCCCATTCCCTAACCCTAACCCTAACCAAAACGCTGAACGTGACCCTTTTCCGAGGCCTTACCCTCATCGGTGCCCTTGCCTTAACCAGGACACCAACACTAATTCATGCCCTCACACTTACGCTAACCCTTAAGCATTGTCGTACCCTAACCTGTACCCTAATCCCTCTCCATTCCCTAACACTAAGCCTAACCTGAAACCTAACCCTGACACTCACCCGAAACTTTACCCTCACCCGTGTCCTAATTTTAACCAGTACATCAACACTAGCCCATGCCCTCTAACGTAGGCTAACCCTAAACAATTGCCGTACCCTAACCTGTACCCTAATCAATCCCCATTCCCTAACCCTAATCCTCACAAAAACCCTTAACGTGACCCTCTTCCGAGCACTTACCCTCACCCGTGCCCTAATCGTAACAAGTACACTAACACTAACAAGTGACCTCACATGTACGCTAAACCTTAAGCGTTGTCGTACCCTAAACTGTGCCCGAATATCTCCCCATTCCCTTACCCTAAACCTCACGCGAATCCTAACCCTGACCCTCACCCGAAGCCTTACACTCACCCGTGCACTAATCTTAACCAGGACACCAACACTAACTCGTGCCCTCACACGTACGCTAACCCTAAACGGCAGCACTACCCTATCCTGTACCCTAATCCCTCCCCATTCCCTAACACTAACCCTAACCGAAACCCTGAAAGCGACCCTTTTCCGAGGCCTTTCCCTCATCGGTGCCCTTGTCTTAACCAGGAAACCAACACTAACTCGTGCCCTCACACTTACGCTAACCCTTAAGCATTGTCATACCCTAACCTGTACCCTAATCCCTCTCCATTCCCTAACCCTAACCCTAACCCGAATCTTAACCCTGACCCTCACCCGAAGCCTTACCCTCACCCGTGCCCTAATCTTAACCAGGACAACAACACTAACTCGTGCCCTCACACGAACGCTAAACCTTAAGCGTTGTCGTACCCTAAATTGTACCCTAATCCCTCCCCATTCCCTAACCCTAACCCTAACCCGATCCCTAAACCTGACCCTCTTCCGATGCCCTATCCTAACCCATGCCCTAAACTTAACCAGTACACAAACACTAACTCCTGCCCTCAAACGTACGCTAACCCTTATGCGTTGTGGTACCGTATCCTGTACCCTAATCCCTCCCCATTCCCTAACACTAACCGAAACGATGAACGTGACTCTTTTCCGAGGCCTTACCCTCATTGGTGCCCTTGCCTTAACCAGGACACCAACACTAACTCGTGCCCTCACACTTACGCTAACCCTTAAGCATTGTCGTACCCTAACCTGTACCCTAATCCCTATCCATTCCCTAACACTAAGCCTAACCTGAAACCTAACCCTGACACTCACCCGAAACTTTACCCTCACCCGTGTCCTACTTTTAACCAGTACATCAACACTAGCCCATGCCCTCTAACGTAGGCTAACCCTAAACAATTGCCGTACCCTAACCTGTACCCTAATCAATCCCCATTCCCTAACCCTAATCCTAACCGAAACCCTTAACGTGACCCTCTTCCGAGGACTTACCCTCACCCGTGCCCTAATCGTAACAAGTACACTAACACTAACAAGTGACCTCACACGTACGCTAAACCTTAAGCGTTGTCGTACCCTAAACTGTGCCCGAATATCTCCCCATTCCCTAACCCTAAACCTCACCCGAATCCTAACCCTGACTGTCACCCGAAGCCTTACCCTCACCCGTGCCCTAATCTTAACCAGGACACCAACACTAACACGTGCCCTCACACGAACGCTAAACCTTAAGCGTTGTCGTACCCTAAATTGTACCCTAATCCCTCCCCATTCCATAACCCTAACCCTAACCCGATCCCTAAACCTAACCCTCTTCCGATGCCCTACCCTAACCCATGCCCTAAACTTAACCAGTACACAAACACTAACTCTTGCCCTCAAACGTATGCTAACCCTTATGCGTTGTCGTACCCTATCCTGTACCCTAATCCCTCCCCATTCCCTAACCCTAACCCTAACCAAAACGCTGAACGTGACCCTTTTCCGAGGCCTTACCCTCATCGGTGCCCTTGCCTTAACCAGGACACCAACACTAACTCATGCCCTCACACTTATGCTAACCCTTAAGCATTGTCGTACCCTAACCTGCACCGTAATCCCTCTCCATTCCCTAACACTAAGCCTAACCTGAAACCTAACCCTGACACTCACCCGAAACTTTACCCTCACCCGTGTCCTAATTTTAACCAGTACATCAACACTAGCCCATGCCCTCTAACGTAGGCTACCCCTAAACAATTGCCGTACCCTAACCTGTACCCTAATCAATCCCCATTCCCTAACACTAATCCTAACCCAAACCCTTAACGTGACCCTCTTCCGAGCACTTACCCTCACCCGTGCCCTAATCGTAACAAGTACACTAACACTAACAAGTGACCTCACATGTACGCTAAACCTTAAGCGTTGTCGTACCCTAAACTGTGCCCGAATATCTCCCCATTCCCTTACCCTAAACCTCACGCGAATCCTAACCCTGACCCTCACCCGAAGCCTTACACTCACCCGTGCCCTAATCTTAACCAGGACACCAACACTAACTCGTGCCCTCACACGTACGCTAACCCTAAACCGCAGCAGTACCCTATCCTGTACCCTAATCCCTCCCCATTCCCTAACACTAACCCTAACCGAAACCCTGAAAGCGACCCTTTTCCGAGGCCTTACCCTCATCGGTGCCCTTGTCTTAACCAGGAAACCAACACTAACTCGTGCCCTCACACTTACGCTAACCCTTAAGCATTGTCATACCCTAACCTGTACCCTAATCCCTCTCCATTCCCTAACCCTAACCCTAACACGAATCTTAATCCTGACCCTCACCCGAAGCCTTACCCTCACCCGTGCCCTAATCTTAACCAGGACACCAACACTAACTCGTGCCCTCACACGAACGCTAAACCTTAAGCGTTGTCGTACCCTAAATTGTACCCTAATCCCTCTCCATTCCCTAACCCTAACCCTAACCCGATCCCTAAACCTGACCCTCTTCCGATGCCCTACCCTAACCCATGCCCTAAACTTAACCAGTACACAAACACTAACTCCTGCCCTCAAACTTACGCTAACCCTTATGCGTTGTGGTACCCTATCCTGTACCCTAATCCCTCTCCATTCCCTAACACTAAGCCTAACCTGAAACCTAACCCTGACACTCACCCGAAACTTTACCCTCACCCGTGTCCTACTTTTAACCAGTACATCAACACTAGCCCATGCCCTCTAACGTAGGCTAACCCTAAACAATTGCCGTACCCAAACCTGTACCCTAATCAATCCCCATTCCCTAACACTAATCCTAACCCAAACCCTTAACGTGACCCTCTTCCGAGGACTTACCCTCACCCGTGCCCTAATCGTAACAAGTACACTAACACTAACAAGTGACCTCACACGTACGCTAAACCTTAAGCGTTGTCATACCCTAAACTGTGCCCGAATATCTCCCCTTTCCCTTACCCTAAACCTCACCCGAATCCTAACCCTGACCGTCACCCGAAGCCTTACCCTCACCCGTGCCCTAATCTTAACCAGGACACCAACACTAACTCGTGCCCTCACACGAACGCTAAACCTTAAGCGTTGTCGTACCCTAAATTGTACCCTAATCCCTCCCCATTCCCTAACCCTAACCCTAACCCGATCCCTAAACCTGACCCTCTTCCGATGCCCTACCCTAACCCATGCCCTAAACTTAACCAGTACACAAACACTAACTCCTGCCCTCAAACGTACGCTAACCCTTATGCGTTGTGGTACCCTATCCTGTACCCTAATCCCTCCCCATTCCCTAACCCTAACCGAAACGATGAACGTGACTCTTTTCCGAGGCCTTACCCTCATCGGTGCCCTTGCCTTAACCAGGACACCAACATTAACTCGTGCCCTCACAATTACGCTAACCCTTAAACATTGTCGTACACTAACCTGTACCCTAATCCCTCTCCATTCCCTAACACTAAGCCTAACCTGAAACCTAACCCTGACACTCACCCGAAACTTTACCCTCACCCGTGTCCTACTTTTAACCAGTACATCAACACTAGCCCATGCCCTCTAACGAAGGCTAACCCTAAACAATTGCCGTACCCTAACCTGTACCCTAATCAATCCCCATTCCCTAACCCTAATCCTAACCCAAACCCTTAACGTGACCCTCTTCCGAGGACTTACCCTCACCCGTGCCCTAATCGTAACAAGTACACTAACACTGACAAGTGACCTCACACGTACGCTAAACCTTAAGAGTTGTCGTACCCTAAACTGTGCCCGAATATCTCCCCATTCCCTTACCCTAAACCTCACCCGAATCCTAACCCTGACCGTCACCCGAAGCCTTACCCTCACCCGTGCCCTAATCTTAACCAGGACACCAACTCTAACTCGTGCCCTCACACGAACGCTAAACCTTAAGCGTTGTCGTACCCTAAATTGTACCCTAATCCCTCCCCATTCCCTAACCCTAACCCTAACCCGATCCCTAAACCTAAACCTCTTCCGATGCCCTACCCTAACCCATGCCCTAAACTTAACCACAACACAAACACTAACTCTTGCCCTCAAACGTACGCTAACCCTTATGCGTTGTCGTACCCTATCCTGTACCCTAATCCCTCCCCATTCCCTAACCCTAACCCTAACCAAAACGCTGAACGTGACCCTTTTCCGAGGCCTTACCCTCATCTGTGCCCTTGCCTTAACCAGGACACCAACACTAACTCATGCCCTCACACTTACGCTAACCCTTAAGCATTGTCGTACCCTAACCTGTACCCTAATCCCTCTCCATTCCGTAACACTAAGCCTAACCTGAAACCTAACCCTGACACTCACCCGAAACTTTACCCTCACCCGTGTCCTAATTTTAACCAGTACATCAACACTAGCCCATGCCCTCTAACGTAGGCTAACCCTAAACAATTGCCGTACCCTAACCTGTACCCTAATCAATCCCCATTCCCTAACCCTAATCCTCACAAAAACCCTTAACGTGACCCTCTTCCGAGCACTTACCCTCACCCGTGCCCTAATCGTAACAAGTACACTAACACTAACAAGTGACCTCACATGTACGCTAAACCTTAAGCGTTGTCGTACCCTAAACTGTGCCCGAATATCTCCCCATTCCCTTACCCTAAACCTCACGCGAATCCTAACCCTGACCCTCACCCGAAGCCTTACACTCACCCGTGCCCTAATCCTAACCAGGACACCAACACTAACTCGTGCCCTCACACGTACGCTAACCCTAAACCGCAGCAGTACCCTATTCTGTACCCTAATCCCTCCCCATTCCCTAACACTAACCCTAACCGAAACCCTGAAAGCGACCCTTTTCCGAGGCCTTACCCTCATCGGTGCCCTTGTCTTAACCAGGAACCCAACACTAACTCGTGCCCTCACACTTACGCTAACCCTTAAGCATTGTCATACCCTAACCTGTACCCTAATCCCTCTCCATTCCCTAACCCTAACCCTAACCCGAATCTTAACCCTGACCCTCACCCGAAGCCTTACCCTCACCCGTGCCCTAATCTTAACCAGGACACGAACACTAACTCGTGCCCTCACACGAACGCTAAACCTTAAGCGTTGTCGTACCCTAAATTGTACCCTAATCCCTCCCCATTCCCTAACCCTAACCCTAACCCGATCCCTAAACCTGACCCTCTTCCGATGCCCTACCCTAACCCATGCCCTAAACTTAACCAGTACACAAACACTAACTCCTGCCCTCAAACGTACGCTAACCCTTATGCGTTGTGGTACCCTATCCTGTACCCTAATCCCTCCCCATTCCCTAACCCTAACCGAAAGGATGAACGTGACTCTTTTCCGAGGCCTTACCCTCATCGGTGCCCTTGCCTTAACCAGGACACCAACACTAACTCGTGCCCTCACACTTACGCTAACCCTTAAGCATTGTCGTACCCTAACCTGTACCCTAATCCCTCTCCATTCCCTAACACTAAGCCTAACCTGAAACCTAACCCTGACACTCACCCGAAACTTTACCCTCACCCGTGTCCTACTTTTAACCAGTACATCAACACTAGCCCATGCCTTCTAACATAGGCTAACCCTAAACAATTGCCGTACCCTAACCTGTACCCTAATCAATCCCCATTCCCTAACCCTAATCCTAACCTAAACCCTTAACGTGACCCTCTTCCGAGGACTTACCCTCACCCGTGCCCTAATCGTAACAAGTACACTAACACTAACAAGTGACCTCACACGTACGCTAAACCTTAAGCGTTGTCGTACCCTAAACTGTGCCCGAATATCTCCCCATTCCCTTACCCTAAACCTCACCCGAATCCTAACCCTGACCGTCACCCGAAGCCTTACCCTCACCCGTGTCCTAATCTTAACCAGGACACCAACACAAACTCGTGCCCTCACACGAACGCTAAACCTTAAGCGTTGTCGTACCATAAATTGTACCCTAATCCCTCCCCATTCCCTAACCCTAACCCTAACCCGATCCCTAAACCTAACCCTCTTCCGATGCCCTACCCTAACCCATGCCCTAAACTTAACCAGTACACAAACACTAACTCTTGCCCTCAAACGTACGCTAACCCTTATGCGTTGTCGTACCCTATCCTTTACCCTAATACCTCCCCATTCCCTAACCCTAACCCTAACCAAAACGCTTAACGTGACCCTTTTCCGAGGCCTTACCCTCATCGGTGCCCTTGCCTTAACCAGGACACCAACACTAACTCATGCCCTCACACTTACGCTAACCCTTAAGCATTTTCGTACCCTAACCTGTACCCTAATCCCTCTCCATTCCCTAACACTACGCCTAACCTGAAACCTAACCCTGACACTCACCCGAAACTTTACCCTCACCCGTGTCCTAATTTTTACCAGTACATCAACACTAGCCCATGCCCTCTAACGCAGGCTAACCCTAAACAATTGCCGTACCCTAACCTGTACCCTAATCAATCCCCATTCCCTAACCCTAATCCTAACCCAAACCCTTAACGAGACCCTCTTCCGAGGACTTACCCTCACTCGTGCCCTAATCGTAACAAGTACACTAACACTAACAAGTGACCTCACATGTACGCTAAACCTTAAGCGTTGTCGTACCCTAAACTGTGCCCGAATATCTCCCCATTCCCTTACCCTAAACCTCACGCGAATCCTAACCCTGACCTTCACCCGAAGCCTTACACTCACCCGTGCCCTAATCTTAACCAGGACACCAACACTAACTCGTGCCGTCACACGTACGCTAACCCTAAACCGCAGCAGTACCCTATCCTGTACCCTAATCCCTCCCCATTCCCTAACACTAACCCTAACCGAAACCCCAAAAGCGACCCTTTTCCGAGGCCTTACCCTCCTCGGTGCCCTTGTCTTAACCAGGAAACCAACACTAACTCCTGCCCTCACACTTACGCTAACCCTTAAGCATTGTCATACCCTAACCTGTACCCTAATCCCTCTCCATTCCCTAACCCTAACCCTAACCCTAATCTTAACCCTGACCCTCACCCGAAGCCTTACCCTCACCCGTGCCCTAATCTTAACGAGGACACCAACACTAACTCGTGCCCTCACACGAACGCTAAACCTTAAGCGTTGTCGTACCCTAAATTGTACCCTAATCCCTCCCCATTCCCTAACCCTAACCCTAACCCGATCCCTAAACCTGACACTCTTCCGATGTCCTACCCTAACCCATGCCCTAAACTTAACCAGTACACAAACACTAACTCCTGCCCTCAAACGTACGCTAACCCTTATGCGTTGTGGTACCCTATCCTGTACCCTAATCCCTCCCCATTCCCTAACCCTAACCGAAACGATGAACGTGACTCTTTTCCGAGGCCTTACCCTCATCGGTGCCCTTGCCTTAACCAGGACACCAACACTAACTCGTGCCCTCACACTTACGCTAACCCTTAAGCATTGTCGTACCCTAACCTGTACCCTAATCCCTCTCCATTCCCTAACACTAAGCCTAACCTGAAACCTAACCCTGACACTCACCCGAAACTTTACCCTCACCCGTGTCCTACTTTTAACCAGTACATCAACACTAGCCCATGCCTTCTAACGTAGGCTAACCCTAAACAATTGCCGTACCCTAACCTGTACCCTAATCAATCCCCATTCCCTAACCCTAACCCTAACCCTAATCTTAACCCTGACCCTCACCCGAAGCCTTACCCTCACCCGTGCCCTAATCTTAACCAGGACACCAACACTAACTCGTGCCCTCACACGAACGCTAAACCTTAAGCGTTTTCATACCCTAAATTGTACCCTAATCCCTCCCCATTCCCTAACCCTAACCCTAACCCGATCCCTAAACCTAACCCTCTTCCGATGCCCTACCCTAACCCATGCCCTAAACTTAACCAGTACACAAACACTAACTCTTGCCCTCAAACGTACACTAACCCTTATGCGTTGTCGTACCCTATCCTGTACCCTAATCCCTCCCCATTCCCTAACCCTAACCCTAACCAAAACGCTGAACGTGACCCTTTTCCGAGGCCTTACCCTCATCGGTGCCCTTGCCTTAACCAGGACACCAACACTAACTCATGCCCTCACACTTACGCTAACCCTTAAGCATTGTCGTACCCTAACCTGTACCCTAATCCCTCTCCATTCCCTAACACTAAGCCTAACCTGAAACCTAACCCTGACACTCACCCGAAACTTTACCCTCACCCGTGTCCTAATTTTAACCAGTACATCAACACTAGCCCATGCCCTCTAACGTAGGCTAACCCTAAACAATTGCCGTACCCTAACCTGTACCCTAATCAATCCCCATTCCCTAACCCTAATCCTAACCCAAACCCTTAACGTGACCCTCTTCCGAGGACTTACCCTCACCCGTGCCCTAATCGTAACAAGTACACTAACACTAACAAGTGACCTCACATGTACGCTAAACCTTAAGCGTTGTCGTACCCTAAACTGTGCCCGAATATCTCCCCATTCCCTTACCCTAAACCTCACGCGAATCCTAACCCTGACCCTCACCCGAAGCCTTACACTCACCCGTGCCCTAATCTTAACCAGGACACCAACACTAACTCGTGCCCTCACACGTACGCTAACCCTAAACCGCAGCAGTACCCTATCATGTACCCTAATCCCTCCCCATTCCCTAACACTAACCCTAACCGAAACCCTGAAAGCGACCCTTTTCCGAGGCCTTACCCTCATCGGTGCCCTTGTCTTAACCAGGAAACCAACACTAACTCGTGCCCTCACACTTACGCTAACCCTTAAGCATTGTCATACTCTAACCTGTACCCTAATCCCTCTCCATTCCCTAACCCTAACCCTAACCCGAATCTTAACCCTGACCCTCACCCGAAGCCTTACCCTCACCCGTGCCCTAATCTTAACCAGGACACCAACACTAACTCGTGCCCTCACACGAACGCTAAACTTTAAGCGTTGTCGTACCCTGAATTGTACCCTAATCCCTCTCCATTCCCTAACCCTAACCCTAACCCGATCCCTAAACCTGACCCTCTTCCGATGCACTACCCTAACCCATGCCCTAAACTTAACCAGTACACAAACACTAACTCCTGCCCTCAAACGTACGCTAACCCTTATGCGTTGTGGTACCCTATCCTGTACCCTAATCCCTCCCCATTCCCTAACCCTAACCGAAACGATGAACGTGACTCTTTTCCGAGGCCTTACCCTCATCGGTGCCCTTGCCTTAACCAGGACACCAACACTAACTCGTGCCCTCACACTTACGCTAACCCTTAAGCATTGTCGTACCCTAACCTGTTCCCTAATCCCTCTCCATTCCCTAACACTAAGCCTAACCTGAAACCTAACCCTGACACTCACCCGAAACTTTACCCTCACCTGTGTCCTACTTTTAACCAGTACATCAACACTAGCCCATGCCCTCTAACGTAGGCTAACCCTAAACAATTGCCGTACCCTAACCTGTACCCTAATCAATCCCCATTCCCTAACCCTAATCCTAACCCAAACCCTTAACGTGACCCTCTTCCGAGGACTTACCCTCACCCGTGCCCTAATCGTAACAAGTACACTAACACTAACAAGTGACCTCACACGTACGCTAAACCTTAAGCGCTGTCATACCCTAAACTGTGCCCGAATATCTCCCCATTCCCTTACTCTAAACCTCACCCGAATCCTAACCCTGACCGTCACCCGAAGCCTTACCCTCACCCGTGCCCTAATCTTAACCAGGACACCAACACTAACTCGTGCCCTCACACGAACGCTAAACCTTAAGCGTTGTCGTAACCTAAATTGTACCCTAATCCCTCCCCATTCCCTAACACTAACCCTAACCCGATCCCTAAACCTAACCCTCTTCCGATGCCTTACCCTAACCCATGCCTTAAACTTAACCAGTACACAAACACTAACTCTTGCCCTCAAACGTACGCTAACCCTTATGCGTTGTCGTACCCTATCCTGTACCCTAATTCCTCCTCATTCCCTAACCCTAACCCTAACCAAAACGCTGAACGTGACCCTTTTCGAGGCCTTACCCTCATCGGTGCCCTTGCCTTAACCAGGACACCAACACTAACTCATGCCCTCACACTTACGCTAACCCTTAAGCATTGTCGTACCCTAACCGGTACCCTAATCAATCCCCATTCCCTAACCCTAATCCTAACCCAAACCCTTAACGTGACCCTCTTCCGAGGACTTACCCTCACCCGTGCCCTAATCGTAACAAGTACACTAACACTAACAAGTGACCTCACATGTACGCTAAACCTTAAGCGTTGTCGTACCCTAAACTGTGCCCGAATATCTCCCCATTCCCTTACCCTGAACCTCACGCGAATCCTAACCCTGACACTCACCCGAAGCCTTACACTCACCCGTGCCCTAATCTTAACCAGGACACCAACACTAACTCGTGCCCTGACACGTACGCTAACCCTAAACCGCAGCACTACCCTATCCTGTACCCTAATCCCTCCCCATTCCCTAACACTAACCCTAACCGAAACCCTGAAAGCGACCCTTTTCCGAGGCCTTACCCTCATCGGTGCCCTTCTCTTAACCAGGAAACCAACACTAACTCGTGCCCTCACACTTACGCTAACCCTTAAGCATTGTCATACCCTAACCTGTACCCTAATCCCTCTCCATTCCCTAACCCTAACCCTAACCCGAATCTTAACCCTGACCCTCACCCGAACCCTTACCCTCACCCGTGCCCTAATCTTAACCAGGACACCAACACTAACTCGTGCCCTCACACGAACGCTAAACCTTAAGCGTTGTCGTACCCTAAATTGTACCCTAATCCCTCCCCATTCCCTAACCCTAACCCTAACCCGATCCCTAAACCTGACCCTCCTCCGATGCCCTACCCTAACCCATGCCCTAAACATAACCAGTACACAAACACTAACTCCTGCCCTCAAACGTACGCTAACCCTTATGCGATGTGGTACCCTATCCTGTACCCTAATCCCTCCCCATTCCGTAACCCTAACCGAAACGATGAACGTGACTCTTTTCCGAGGCCTTATCCTCATCGGTGCCCTTGCCTTAACCAGGACACCAACACTAACTCGTGCCCTCACACTTACGCTAACCCTTAAGCATTGTCGTACCCTAACCTGTACCCTAATCCCTCTCCATTCCCTAACACTAAGCCTAACCTGAAACCTAACCCTGACACTCAACCGAAACTTTACCCTCACCCGTGTCCTACTTTTTACCAGTACATCAACACTAGCCCATGCCCTCTAACGTAGGCTAACCCTAAACAACTGCCGTACCCTAACCTGTACCCTAATCAATCCCCATTCCCTAACCCTAACCCTAACCCTAATCTTAACCCTGACCCTCACCCGAAGCCTTACCCTCACCCGTGCCCTAATCTTAACCAGGACACCAACACTAACTCGTGCCCTCACACGAACGCTAAACCTTAAGCGTTTTCGTACCCTAAATTGTACCCTAATCCCTCCCCATTCCCTAACCCTAACCCTAACCCGATCCCTAAACCTAACCCTCTTCCAATGCCCTACCCTAACCCATGCCCTAAACTTAACCAGTACACAAACACTAACTCTTGCCCTCAAACGTACGCTAACCCTTATGCGTTGTCGTACCCTATCCTGTACCCTAATCCCTCCCCATTCCCTAACCCTAACCCTAACCAAAACGCTGAACGTGACCCTTTTCCGAGGCCTTACCCTCATCGGTGCCCTAATCTTAAACAGGACACCAACACTAACTCATGCCCTCACACTTACGCTAACCCTTAAGCATTGTCGTACCCTAACCTGTACCCTAATCCCTCTCCATTCCCTAACACTAAGCCTAACCTGAAACCTAACCCTGACACTCACCCGAAACTTTACCCTCACCCGTGTCCTAATTTTAACCAGTACATCAACACTAGCCCATGCCCTCTAACGTAGGCTAACCCTAAACAATTGCCGTACACTAACCGGTACCCTAATCAATCCCCATTCCCTAACCCTTATCCTAACCCAAACCCTTAACGTGACCCTCTTCCGAGGACTTACCCTCACCCGTGCCCTAATCGTAACAAGTACACTAACACTAACAAGTGACCTCACATGTACGCTAAACCTTAAGCGTTGTCGTACCCTAAACTGTGCCCGAATATCTCCCCATTCCCTTACCCTAAACCTCACGCGAATCCTAACCCTGACCCTCACCCGAAGCCTTACACTCACCCGTGCCCTAATCTTAACCAGGACACCAACACTAACTCGTGCCCTCACACGTACGCTAACCCTAAACCGCAGCAGTACCCTATCATGTACCCTAATCCCTCCCCATTCCCTAACACTAACCCTAACCGAAACCCTGAAAGCGACCCTTTTCCGAGGCCTTACCCTCATCGGTGCCCTTGTCTTAACCAGGAAACCAACACTAACTCGTGCCCTCACACTTACGCTAACCCTTAAGCATTGTCATACTCTAACCTGTACCCTAATCCCTCTCCATTCCCTAACCCTAACCCTAACCCGAATCTTAACCCTGACCCTCACCCGAAGCCTTACCCTCACCCGTGCCCTAATCTTAACCAGGACACCAACACTAACTCGTGCCCTCACACGAACGCTAAACTTTAAGCGTTGTCGTACCCTAAATTGTACCCTAATCCCTCTCCATTCCCTAACCCTAACCCTAACCCGATCCCTAAACCTGACCCTCTTCCGATGCACTACCCTAACCCATGCCCTAAACTTAACCAGTACACAAACACTAACTCCTGCCCTCAAACGTACGCTAACCCTTATGCGTTGTGGTACCCTATCCTGTACCCTAATCCCTCCCCATTCCCTAACCCTAACCGAAACGATGAACGTGACTCTTTTCCGAGGCCTTACCCTCATCGGTGCCCTTGCCTTAACCAGGACACCAACACTAACTCGTGCCCTCACACTTACGCTAACCCTTAAGCATTGTCGTACCCTAACCTGTACCCTAATCCCTCTCCATTCCCTAACACTAAGCCTAACCTGAAACCTAACCCTGACACTCACCCGAAACTTTACCCTCACCTGTGTCCTACTTTTAACCAGTACATCAACACTAGCCCATGCCCTCTAACGTAGGCTAACCCTAAACAATTGCCGTACCCTAACCTGTACCCTAATCAATCCCCATTCCCTAACCCTAATCCTAACCCAAACCCTTAACGTGACCCTCTTCCGAGGACTTACCCTCACCCGTGCCCTAATCGTAACAAGTACACTAACACTAACAAGTGACCTCACACGTACGCTAAACCTTAAGCGTTGTCGTACCCTAAACTGTGCCCGAATATCTCCCCATTCCCTTACCCTAAACCTCACCCGAATCCTAACCCTGACCGTCACCCGAAGCCTTACCCTCACCCGTGCCCTAATCTTAACCAGGACACCAACACTAACTCGTGCCCTCACACGAACGCTAAACCTTAAGCGTTGTCGTACCCTAAATTGTACCCTAATCCCTCCCCATTCCCTAACCCTAACCCTAACCCGATCCCTAAACCTGACCCTCTTCCGATGCCCTACCCTAACCCATGCCCTAAACTTAACCAGTACACAAACACTAACTCTTGCCCTCAAACGTACGCTAACCCTTATGCGTTGTGGTACCCTATCCTGTACCCTAATCCCTCCCCATTCCCTAACCCTAACCCTAACCAAAACGCTGAACGTGACCATTTTCCGAGGCCTTACCCTCATCGGTGCCCTTGCCTTAACCAGGACACCAACACTAACTCATGCCCTCACACTTACGCTAACCCTTCAGCATTGTCGTACCCTAACCTGTACCCTAATCCCTCTCCATTCCCTAACACTAAGCCTAACCTGAAACCTAACCCTGACACTCACCCGAAACTTTACCCTCACCTGTGTCCTACTTTTAACCAGTACATCAACACTAGCCCATGCCCTCTAACGTAGGCTAACCCTAAACAATTGCCATACCCTAACCTGTACCCTAATCAATCCCCATTCCCTAACCCTAATCCTAACCCAAACCCTTAACGTGACCCTCTTCCGAGGACTTACCCTCACCCGTGCCCTAATCGTAACAAGTACACTAACACTAACAAGTGACCTCACACGTACGCTAAACCTTAAGCGTTGTCGTACCCTAAACTGTGCCCGAATATCTCCCCATTCCCTTACCCTAAACCTCACCCGAATCCTAACCCTGACCGTCACCCGAAGCCTTACCCTCACCCGTGCCCTAATCTTAACCAGGACACCAACACTAACTCGTGCCCTCACACGAACGCTAAACCTTAAGCGTTGTCGTAACCTAAATTGTACCCTAATCCCTCCCCATTCCCTAACACTAACCCTAACCCGATCCCTAAACCTAACCCTCTTCCGATGCCCTACCCTAACACATGCCCTAAACTTAACCAGTACACAAACACTAACTCTTGCCCTCAAACGTACGCTAACCCTTATGCGTTGTCGTACCCTATCCTGTACCCTAATCCCTCCTCATTCCCTATCCCTAACCCTAACCAAAACGCTGAACGTGACCCTTTTCGAGGCCTTACCCTCATCGGTACCCTTGCCTTAACCAGGACACCAACACTAACTCATGCCCTCACACTTACGCTAACCCTTAAGCATTGTCGTACCCTAACCTGTACCCTAATCCCTCTCCATTCCCTAACACTAAGCCTAACCTGAAACCTAACCCAGACACTCACCCGAAACTTTACCCTCACCCGTGTCCTAATTTTAACCAGTACATCAACACTAGCCCATGCCCTCTAACGTAGGCTAACCCTAAACAATTGCCGTACCCTAACCTGTACCCTAATCAATCCCCATTCCCTAACCCTAATCCTAACCCAAACCCTTAACGTGACCCTCTTCCGAGGACTTACCCTCACCCGTGCCCTAATCGTAACAAGTACACTAACACTAACAAGTGACCTCACATGTACGCTAAACCTTAAGCGTTGTCGTACCCTAAACTGTGCCCGAATATCTCCCCATTCCCTTACCCTAAACCTCACGCGAATTCTAACCCTGACCCTCACCCGAAGCCTTACACTCACCCGTGCCCTAATCTTAACCAGGACACCAACACTAACTCGTGCCCTCACACGTACGCTAACCCTAAACAGCAGCAGTACCCTATCCTGTACCCTAATCCCTCCCCATTCCCTAACACTAACCCTAACCGAAACCCTGAAAGCGACCCTTTTCCGAGGCCTTACCCTCATCGGTGCCCTTGTCTTAACCAGGAAACCAACACTAACTCGTGCCCTCACACTTACGCTAACCCTTAAGCATTGTCATACCCTAACCTGTACCCTAATCCCTCTCCATTCCCTAACCCGAATCTTAACCCTGACCCTCACCCGAAGCCTTACCCTCACCCGTGCCCTAATCTTAACCAGGACACCAACACTAACTCGTGCCCTCACACGAACGCTAAACCTTAAGCGTTGTCGTACCCTAAATTGTACCCTAATCCCTCCCCATTCCCTAACCCCAACCCTAACCCGATCCCTAAACCTGACCCTCTTCCGATGCCCTACCCTAACCCATGCCCTAAACTTAACCAGTACACAAACACTAACTCCTGCCCTCAAACGTACGCTAACCCTTATGCGTTGTGGTACCCTATCCTGTACCCTAATCCCTCCCCATTCCCTAAACCTAACCGAAACGATGAACGTGACTCTTTTCCGAGGCCTTACCCTCATCGGTGCCCTTGCCTTAACCAGGACACCAACACTAACTCGTGCCCTCACACTTACGCTAACCCTTAAGCATTGTCGTACCCTAACCTGTACCCTAATCCCTCTCCATTCCCTAACACTAAGCCTAACCTGAAACCTAACCCTGACACTCACCCTAAACTTTACCCTCACCCGTGTCCTACTTTTAACCAGTACATCAACACTAGCCCATGCCCTCTAACGTAGGCTAACCCTAAACAATTGCCGTACCCTAACCTGTACCCTAATCAATCCCCATTCCCTAAACCTAATCCTAACCCAAACCCTTAACGTGACCCTCTTCCGAGGATTTACCCTCACCCGTGCCCTAATCGTAACAAGTACACTAACACTAACAAGTGACCTCACACGTACGCTAAACCTTAAGCGTTGTCGTATCCTAAACTGTGCCCGAATATCTCCCCATTCCCTTACCCTAAACCTCACCCGAATCCTAACCCTACCGTCACCCGAAGCCTTACCCTCACCCGTGCCCTAATCTTAACCAGGACACCAACACTAACTCGTGCCCTCACACGAACGCTAAACATTAAGCGTTGTCGTACCCTAAATTGTACCCTAATCCCTCCCCATTCCCTAACCCTAACCCTAACCCGATCCCTAAACCTAACCCTCTTCCGATGCCCTACCCTAACCCATGCCCAAAACTTAACCACTACACAAACACTAACTCTTGCCCTCAAACGTACGCTAACCCTTATGCGTTGTGGTTCCCTATCCTGTACCCTAATCCCTCCCCATTCCCTAACCCTAACCCTAACCAAAACGCTGAACGTGACCCTTTTCCGAGGCCTTACCCTCATCGGTGCCCTTGCCTTAACCAGGACACCAACACTAACTCATGCCCTCACACTTACGCTAACCCTTAAGCTTTGTCGTACCCTAACCTGTACCCTAATCCCTCTCCATTCCCTAACACTAAGCCTAACCTGAAACCTAACCCTGACACTCACCCGAAACTTTACCCTCACCCGTGTCCTACTTTTAACCAGTACATCAACACTAGCCCATGCCCTCTAACGTAGGCTAACCCTAAACAATTCCCGTACCCTAACCTGTACCCTAATCAATCCCCATTCCCTAACCCTAATCCTAACCCAAACCCTTAACGTGACCCTCTTCCGAGGACTTACGCTCACCCGTGCCCTAATCGTAACAAGTACACTAACACTAACAAGTGACCTCACACGTACGCTAAACCTTAAGCGTTGTCGTACCCTAAACTGTGCCCGAATATCTCCCCATTCCCTTACCCTAAACCTCACCCGAATCCTAACCCTGACCGTCACCCGAAGCCATAACCTCACCCGTGCCCTAATCTTAACCAGGACACCAACACTAACACGTGCCCTCACACGAACGCTAAACCTTAAGCGTTGTCGTAACCTAAATTGTACCCTAATCCCTCCCCATTCCCTAACACTAACCCTAACCCGATCCCTAAACCTAACCCTCTTCCGATGCCCTACCCTAACCCATGCCCTAAACTTAACCAGTACACAAACACTAACTCTTGCCCTCAAACGTATGCTAACCCTTATGCGTTATCGTACCCTATCCTGTACCCTAATCCCTCCTCATTCCCTAAACCTAACCCTAACCAAAACGCTGAACGTGACCCTTTTCGAGGCCTTACCCTCATCGGTGCCCTTGCCTTAACCAGGACACCAACACTAACTCATGCCCTCACACTTACGCTAACCCTTAAGCATTGTCGTACCCTAACCTGTACCCTAATCCCTCTCCATTCTCTAACACTAAGCCTAACCTGAAACCTAACCCTGACACTCACCCGAAACTTTACCCTCACCCGTGTCCTAATTTTAACCAGTACATCAACACTAGCCCATGCCCTCTAACGTAGGCTAACCCTAAACAATTGCCGTACCCTAACCTGTACCCTAATCAATCCCCATTCCCTAACCCTAATCCTAACCCAAACCCTTAACGTGACCCTCTTCCGAGGACTTACCCTCACCCGTGCCCTAATCGTAACAAGTACACTAACACTAACAAGTAACCTCACACGTACGCTAAACATTAAGCGTTGTCGTACCCTAAACTGTGCCCGAATATCTCCCCATTCCCTTACCCTAAACCTCACCCAAATCCTAACCATGACCGTCACCCGAAGCCTTACCCTCACCCGTGCCCTAATCTTAAATAGGACACCAACACTAACTCGTGCCCTCACACGAACGCTAAACCTTAAGCGTTGTCGTAACCTAAATTGTACCCTAATCCCTCCCCATTCCCTAACACTAACCCTAACCCGATCCCTAAACCTGACCCTCTTCCGATGCCCTACCCTAACCCATGCCCTAAACTTAACCAGTACACAAACACTAACTCCTGCCCTCAAACGTACGCTAACCCTTATGCGTTGTGGTACCCTATCCTGTACCCTAATCCCTCCCCATTCCCTAACCCTAACCGAAACGATGAACGTGACTCTTTTCCGAGGCCTTACCCTCATCGGTGCCCTTGCCTTAACCAGGACACCAACACTAACTCGTGCCCTCACACTTACGCTAACCCTTAAGCATTGTCGTACCCTAACCTGTACCCTAATCCCTCTCCATTCCCTAACACTAAGCCTAACCTGAAACCTAACCCTGACACTCACCCTAAACTTTACCCTCACCCGTGTCCTACTTTTAACCAGTACATCAACACTAGCCCATGCCCTCTAACGTAGGCTAACCCTAAACAATTGCGGTACCCTAACCTGTACCCTAATCAATCCCCATTCCCTAAACCTAATCCTAACCGAAACCCTTAACGTGACCCTCTTCCGAGGACTTACCCTCACCCGTGCCCTAATCGTAACAAGTACACTAACACTAACAAGTGACCTCACACGTACGCTAAACCTTAAGCGTTGTCGTACCCTAAACTGTGCCCCAATATCTCCCCATTCCCTTACCCTAAACCTCACCCGAATCCTAACCCTGACCGTCACCCGAAGCCTTACCCTCACCCGTGCCCTAATCTTAACCAGGACACCAACACTAACTCGTGCCCTCACACGAACGCTAAACCTTAAGCGTTGTCGTACCCTAAATTGTACCCTAATCCCTCCCCATTCCCTAACCCTAACCCTAACCCGATCCCTAAACCTAACCCTCTTCCGATGCCCTACCCTAACCCATGCCCTAAACTTAACCACTACACAAACACTAACTCTTGCCCTCAAACGTACGCTAACCCTTATGCGTTGTGGTTCCCTATCCTGTACCCTAATCCCTCCCCATTCCCTAACCCTAACCCTAACCAAAACGCTGAACGTGACCCTTTTCCGAGGCCTTACCCTCATCGGTGCCCTTGCCTTAACCAGGACACCAACACTAACTCATGCCCTCACACTTACGCTAACCCTTAAGCTTTGTCGTACCCTAACCTGTACCCTAATCCCTCTCCATTCCCTAACACTAAGCCTAACCTGAAACCTAACCCTGACACTCACCCGAAACTTTACCCTCACCCGTGTCCTACTTTTAACCAGTACATCAACACTAGCCCATGCCCTCTAACGTAGGCTAACCCTAAACAATTGCCGTACCCTAACCTGTACCCTAATCAATCCCCATTCCCTAACCCTAATCCTAACCCAAACCCTTAACGTGACCCTCTTCCGAGGACTTACCCTCACCCGTGCCCTAATCGTAACAAGTACACTAACACTAACAAGTGACCTCACACGTACGCTAAACCTTAAGCGTTGTCGTACCCTAAACTGTGCCCGAATATCTCCCCATTCCCTTACCCTAAACCTCACCCGAATCCTAACCCTGACCGTCACCCGAAGCCATAACCTCACCCGTGCCCTAATCTTAACCAGGACACCAACACTAACTCGTGCCCTCACACGAACGCTAAACCTTAAGCGTTGTCGTAAATAAATTGTACCCTAATCCCTCCCCATTCCCTAACACTAACCCTAACCCGATCCCTAAACCTAACCCTCTTCCGATGCCCTACCCTAACCCATGCCCTAAACTTAACCAGTACACAAACACTAACTCTTGCCCTCAAACGTACGCTAACCCTTATGCGTTGTCGTACCCTATCCTGTACCCTAATCCCTCCTCATTCCCTAAACCTAACCCTAACCAAAACGCTGAACGTGACCCTTTTCGAGGCCTTACCCTCATCGGTGCCCTTGCCTTAACCAGGACACCAACACTAACTCATGCCCTCACACTTACGCTAACCCTTAAGCATTGTCGTACCCTAACCTGTACCCTAATCCCTCTCCATTCTCTAACACTAAGCCTAACCTGAAACCTAACCCTGACACTCACCCGAAACTTTACCCTCACCCGTGTCCTAATTTTAACCAGTACATCAACACTAGCCCATGCCCTCTAACGTAGGCTAACCCTAAACAATTGCCGTACCCTAACCTGGACCCTAATCAATCCCCATTCCCTAACCCTAATCCTAACCCAAACCCTTAACGTGACCCTCTTCCGAGGACTTACCCTCACCCGTGCCCTAATCGTAAAAAGTACACTAACACTAACAAGTGACCTCACACGTACGCTAAACCTTAAGCGTTGTCGTACCCTAAACTGTGCCCGAATATCTCCCCATTCCCTTACCCTAAACCTCACCCGAATCCTAACCCTGACCGTCACCCGAAGCCTTACCCTCACCCGTGCCCTAATCTTAACCAGGACACCAACACTAACTCGTGCCCTCACACGAACGCTAAACCTTAAGCGTTGTCGTACCCTAAATTGTACCCTAATCCCTCCCCATTCCCTAACCCTAACCCTAACCCGATCCCTAAACCTAACCCTCTTCCGATGCCCTACACTAACCCATGCCCTAAACTTAACCACTACACAAACACTAACTCTTGCCCTCAAACGTACGCTAACCCTTATGCGTTGTGGTTCCCTATCCTGTACCCTAATCCCTCCCCATTCCCTAACCCTAACCCTAACCAAAACGCTGAACGTGACCCTTTTCCGAGGCCTTACCCTCATCGGTGCCCTTGCCTTAACCAGGACACCAACACTAACTCATGCCCTCACATTTACGCTAACCCTTAAGCTTTGTCGTACCCTAACCTGTACCCTAATCCCTCTCCATTCCCTAACACTAAGCCTAACCTGAAACCTAACCCTGACACTCACCCAAAACTTTACCCTCACCCGTGTCCTACTTTTAACCAGTACATCAACACTAGCCCATGCCCTCTAACGTAGGCTAACCCTAAACAATTGCCGTACCCTAACCTGTACCCTAATCAATCCCCATTCCCTAACCCTAATCCTAACCCAAACCCTTAACGTGACCCTCTTCCGAGGACTTACCCTCACCCGTGCCCTAATCGTAACAAGTACACTAACACTAACAAGTGACCTCACACGTACGCTAAACCTTAAGCGTTGTCGTACCCTAAACTGTGCCCGAATATCTCCCCATTCCCTTACCCTAAACCTCACGCGAATCCTAACCCTGACCCTCACCCGAAGCCTTACACTCACCCGTGCCCTAATCTTAACCAGGACACCAACACTAACTCGTGCCCTCACACGTACGCTAACCCTAAACCGCAGCAGTACCCTATCCTGTACCCTAATCCCTCCCCATTCCCTAACACTAACCCTAACCGAAACCCTGAAAGCGACCCTTTTCCGAGGCCTTACCCTCATCGGTGCCCTTGTCTTAACCAGGAAACCAACACTAACTTGTGCCCTCACACTTACGCTAACCCTTAAGCATTGTCATACCCTAACCTGTACCCTAATCCCTCTCCATTCCCTAACCCGAATCTTAATCCTGACCCTCACCCGAAGCCTTACCCTCACCCGTGCCCTAATCTTAACCAGGACACCAACACTAACTCGTGCCCTCACACGAACGCTAAACCTTAAGCGTTGTCGTACCCTAAATTGTACCCTAATCCCTCCCCATTCCCTAACCCTAACCCTAACCCGATCCCTAAACCTGACCCTCTTCCGATGCCCTACCCTAACCCATGCCCTAAACTTAACCAGTACACAAACACTAACTCCTGCCCTCAAACGTACGCTAACCCTTATGCGTTGTGGTACCCTATCCTGTACCCTAATCCCTCCCCATTCCCTAACCCTAACCGAAACGATGAACGTGACTCTTTTCCGAGGCCTTACCCTCATCGGTGCCCTTGCCTTAACCAGGACACCAACACTAACTCGTGCCCTCACACTTACGCTAACCCTTAAGCATTGTCATACCCTAACCTGTACCCTAATCCATCTCCATTCCCTAACACTAAGCCTAACCTGAAACCTAACCCTGACACTCACCCTAAACTTTACCCTCACCCGTGTCCTACTTTTAACCAGTACATCAACACTAGCCCATGCCCTCTAACATAGGCTAACCCTAAACAATTGCCGTACCCTAACCTGTACCCTAATCAATCCCCATTCCCTAAACCTAATCCTAACCGAAACCCTTAACGTGACCCTCTTCCGAGGACTTACCCTCACCCGTGCCCTAATCGTAACAAGTACACTAACACTAACAAGTGACCTCACACGTACGCTAAACCTTAAGCGTTGTCGTACCCTAAACTGTGCCCGAATATCTCCCCATTCCCTTACCCTAAACCTCACCCGAATCCTAACCCTGACGGTCACCCGAAGCCTTACCCTCACCCGTGCCCTAATCTTAACCAGGACACCAACACTAACTCGTGCCCTCACACGAACGCTAAACCTTAAGCGTTGTCGTACCCTAAATTGTACCCTAATCCCTCCCCATTCCCTAACCCTAACCCTAACCCGATCCCTAAACCTAACCCTCTTCCGATGCCCTACCCTAACCCATGCCCTAAACTTAACCACTACACAAACACTAACTCTTGCCCTCAAACGTACGCTAACCCTTATGCGTTGTGGTTCCCTATCCTGTACCCTAATCCCTCCCCATTCCCTAACCCTAACCCTAACCAAAACGCTGAACGTGACCCTTTTCCGAGGCCTCACCCTCATCGGTGCCCTTGCCTTAACCAGGACACCAACACTAACTCATGCCCTCACATTTACGCTAACCCTTAAGCTTTGTCGTACCCTAACCTGTACCCTAATCCCTCTCCATTCCCTAACACTAAGCCTAACCTGAAACCTAACCCTGACACTCACCCGAAACTTTACCCTCACCCGTGTCCTACTTTTAACCAGTACATCAACACTAGCCCATGCCCTCTAACGTAGGCTAACCCTAAACAATTGCCGTACCCTAACCTGTACCCTAATCAATCCCCATTCCCTAACCCTAATCCTAACCCAAACCCTTAACGTGACCCTCTTCCGAGGACTTACCCTCACCCGTGCCCTAATCGTAACAAGTACACTAACACTAACAAGTGACCTCACACGTACGCTAAACCTTAAGCGTTGTCGTACCCTAAACTGTGCCCGAATATCTCCCCATTCCCTTACCCTAAACCTCACCCGAATCCTAACCCTGACCGTCACCCGAAGCCATAACCTCACCCGTGCCCTAATCTTAACCAGGACACCAACACTAACTCGTGCCCTCACACGAACGCTAAACCTTAAGCGTTGTCGTACCCTAAATTGTACCCTAATCCCTCCCCATTCCCTAACCCTAACCCTAACCCGATCCCTAAACCTAACCCTCTTCCGATGCCCTACCCTAACCCATGCCCTAAACTTAACCAGTACACAAACACTAACTCTTGCCCTCAAACGTACGCTAACCCTTATGCGTTGTCGTACCCTATCCTGTACCCTAATCCTTCCCCATTCCCTAACGCTAACCCTAACCAAAACGCTGAACGTGACCCTTTTCCGAGGCCTTACCCTCATCGGTGCCCTTGCCTTAACCAGGACACCAACACTAACTCATGCCCTCACACTTACGCTAACCCTTAAGCATTGTCGTACCCTAACCTGTACCCTAATCCCTCTCCATTCCCTAACACTAAGCCTAACCTGAAACCTAACCCTGACACTCACCCGAAACTTTACCCTCACCCGTGTCCTAATTTTAACCAGTACATCAACACTAGCCCATGCCCTCTAACGTAGGCTAACCCTAAACAATTGCCGTACCCTAACCTGTACCCTAATCAATCCCCATTCAATAACCCTAATCCTAACCCAAACCCTTAACGTGACCCTCTTCCGAGCACTTACCCTCACCAGTGCCCTAATCGTAACAAGTACACTAACACTAACAAGTGACCTCACATGTACGCTAAACCTTAAGCGTTGTCGTACCCTAAACTGTGCCCGAATATCTCCCCATTCCCTTACCCTAAACCTCACGCGAATCCTAATCCTGACCCTCACCCGAAGCCTTACACTCACCCGTGCCCTAATCTTAACCAGGACACCAACACTAACTCGTGCCCTCACACGTACGCTAACCCTAAACCGTAGCAGTACCCTATCCTGTACCCTAATCCCTCCCCATTCCCTAACACTAACCCTAACCGAAACCCTGAAAGCGACCCTTTTCCGAGGCCTTACCCTCATCGGTGCCCTTGTCTTAACCAGGAAACCAACACTAACTCGTGCCCTCACACTTACGCTAACCCTTAAGCATTGTCATACCCTAACCTGTACCCTAATCCCTCTCCATTCCCTAACCCTAACCCTAACCCGAATCTTAACCCTGACCCTCACCCGAAGCCTTACCCTCACCCGTGCCCTAATCTTAACCAGGACACCAACACTAACTCGTGCCCTCACACGAACGCTAAACCTTAAGCGTTGTCGTACCCTAAATTGTACCCTAATCCCTCCCCATTCCCTAACCCTAACCCTAACCCGATCCCTAAACCTGACCCTCTTCCGATGCACTACCCTAACCCATGCCCTAAACTTAACCAGTACACAAACACTAACTCCTGCCCTCAAACGTACGCTAACCCTTATGCGTTGTGGTACCCTATCCTGTACCCTAATCCCTCCCCATTCCCTAACCCTAACCGAAACGATGAACGTGACTCTTTTCCGAGGCCTTACCCTCATCGGTGCCCTTGCCTTAACCAGGACACCAACACTAACTCGTGCCCTCACACTTACGCTAACCCTTAAGCATTGTCGTACCCTAACCTGTACCCTAATCCCTCTCCATTCCCTAACACTAAGCCTAACCTGAAACCTAAACCTGACACTCACCCGAAACTTTACCCTCACCCGTGTCCTACTTTTAACCAGTACATCAACACTAGCCCATGCCCTCTAACGTAGGCTAACCCTAAACAATTGCCGTACCCTAACCTGTACCCTAATCAATCCCCATTCCCTAACCCTAATCCTAACCCAAACCCTTAACGTGACCCTCTTTCGAGCACTTACCCTCACCCGTGCCCTAATCGTAACAAGTACACTAACACTAACAAGTGACCTCACACGTACGCTAAACCTTAAGCGTTGTCGTACCCTAAACTGTGCCCGAATATCTCCCCATTCCCTTACCCTAAACCTCACCCGAATCCTAACCCTGACCGTCACCCGAAGCCTTACCCTCACCCGTGCCCTAATCTTAACCAGGACACCAACACTAACTCGTGCCCTCACACGAACGCTAAACCTTAAGCGTTGTCGTACCCTAAATTGTACCCTAATCCCTCCCCATTCCCTAACCCTAACCCTAACCCGATCCCTAAACCTAACCCTCTTCCGATGCCCTACCCTAACCCATGCCCTAAACTTAACCAGTACACAAAGACTAACTCTTGCCCTCAAACGTACGCTAACCCTTATGCGTTGTCGTACCCTATCCTGTACCCTAATCCCTCCCCATTCCCTAACCCTAACCCTAACCAAAACGCTGAACGTGACCCTTTTCCGAGGCCTTACCCTCATCGGTGCCCTTGCCTTAACCAGGACACCAACACTAACTCATGCCCTCACACTTACGCTAACCCTTAAGCATTGTCGTACCCTAACCTGTACCCTAATCCCTCTCCATTCCCTAACACTAAGCCTAACCTGAAACCTAACCCTGACACTCACCCGAAACTTTACCCTCACCCGTGTCCTAATTTTAACCAGTACATAAACACTAGCCCATGCCCTCTAACGTAGGCTAACCCTAAACAATTGCCGTACCCTAACCTGTACCCTAATCAATCCCCATTCCCTAACCCTAATCCTCACAAAAACCCTTAACGTGACCCTCTTCCGAGCACTTACCCTCACCCGTGCCCTAATCGTAACAAGTACACTAACACTAACAAGTGACCTCACATGTACGCTAAACCTTAAGCGTTGTCGTACCCTAAACTGTGCCCGAATATCTCCCCATTCCCTTACCCTAAACCTCACGCGAATCCTAACCCTGACCCTCACCCGAAGCCTTACACTCACCCGTGCCCTAATCTTAACCAGGACACCAACACTAACTCGTGCCCTCACACGTACGCTAACCCTAAACCGCAGCAGTACCCTATCCTGTACCCTAATCCCTCCCCATTCCCTAACACTAACCCTAACCGAAACCCTGAAAGCGACCCTTTTCCGAGGCCTTACCCTCATCGGTGCCCTTGTCTTAACCAGGAAACCAACACTAACTCGTGCCCTCACACTTACGCTAACCCTTAAGCATTGTCATACCCTAACCTGTACCCTAATCCCTCTCCATTCCCTAACCCTAACCCTAACCCGAATCTTAACCCTGACCCTCACCCGAAGCCTTACCCTCACCCGTGCCCTAATCTTAACCAGGACACCAACACTAACTCGTGCCCTCACACGAACGCTAAACCTTAAGCGTTGTCGTACCCTAAATTGTACCCTAATCCCTCCCCATTCCCTAACCCTAACCCTAACCCGATCCCTAAACCTGACCCTCTTCCGATGCCCTACCCTAACCCATGCCCTAAACTTAACCAGTACACAAACACTACCTCCTGCCCTCAAACGTACGCTAACTCTTATGCGTTGTGGTACCCTATCCTGTACCCTAATCCCTCCCCATTCCCTAACCCTAACCGAAACGTTGAACGTGACTCTTTTCCGAGGCCTTACCCTCATCGGTGCCCTTGCCTTAACCAGGACACCAACACTAACTCGTGCCCTCACACTTACGCTAACCCTTAAGCATTGTCGTACCCTAACCTGTACCCTAATCCCTCTCCATTCCCTAACACTAAGCCTAACCTGAAACCTAACCCTGACACTCACCCGAAACTTTACCCTCACCCGTGTCCTACTTTTAACCAGTACATCAACACTAGCCCATGCCCTCTAACGTAGGCTAACCCTAAACAATTGCCGTACCCTAACCTGTACCCTAATCAATCCCCATTCCCTAACCCTAATCCTAACCCAAACCCTTAACGTGACCCTCTTCCGAGGACTTACCCTCACCCGTGCCCTAATCGTAACAAGTACACTAACACTAAGAAGTGACCTCACACGTACGCTAAACCTTAAGCGTTGTCGTACCCTAAACTGTGCCCGAATATCTCCCCATTCCCTTACCCTAAACCTCACCCGAATCCTAACCCTGACCGTCACCCGAAGCCTTACCCTCACCCGTGCCCTAATCTTAACCAGGACACCAACACTAACTCGTGCCCTCACACGAACGCTAAACCTTAAGCGTTGTCGTACCCTAAATTGTACCCTAATCCCTCCCCATTCCCTAACCCTAACCCTAACCCGATCCCTAAACCTAACCCTCTTCCGATGCCCTACCCTAACCCATGCCCTAAACTTAACCAGTACACAAACACTAACTCTTGCCCTCAAACGTACGCTAACCCTTATGCATTGTCGTACCCTATCCTGTACCCTAATCCCTCCCCATTCCCTAACCCTAACCCTAACCAAAACGCTGAACGTGACCCTTTTCCGAGGCCTTACCCTCATCGGTGCCCTTGCCTTAACCAGGACACCAACACTAACTCATGCCCTCACACTTACGCTAACCCTTAAGCATTGTCGTACCCTAACCTGTACCCTAATCCCTCTCCATTCCCTAACACTAAGCCTAACCTGAAACCTAACCCTGACACTCACCCGAAACTTTACCCTCACCCGTGTCCTAATTTTAACCAGTACATCAACACTAGCCCATGCCCTCTAACGTAGGCTAACCCTAAACAATTGCCGTACCCTAACCTGTACCCTAATCAATCCCCATTCCCTAACCCTAATCCTCACAAAAACCCTTAACGTGACCCTCTTCCGAGCACTTACCCTCACCCGTGCCCTAATCGTAACAAGTACACTAACACTAACAAGTGACCTCACATGTACGCTAAACCTTAAGCGTTGTCGTACCCTAAACTGTGCCCGAATATCTCCCCATTCCCTTACCCTAAACCTCACGGGAATCCTAACCCTGACCCTCACCAGAAGCCTTACACTCACCCGTGCCCTAATCTTAACCAGGACACCAACACTAACTCGTGCCCTCACACGTACGCTAACCCTAAACCGCAGCAGTACCCTATCCTGTACCCTAATCCCTCCCCATTCCCTAACACTAACCCTAACCGAAACCCTGAAAGCGACCCTTTTCCGAGGCCTTACCCTCATCGGTGCCCTTGTCTTAACCAGGAAACCAACACTAACTCGTGCCCTCACACTTACGCTAACCCTTAAGCATTGTCATACCCTAACCTGTACCCTAATCCCTCTCCATTCCGTAACCCTAACCCTAACCCGAATCTTAACCGTGACCCTCACCCGAAGCCTTACCCTCACCCGTGCCCTAATCTTAACCAGGACACCAACACTAACTCGTGCCCTCACACGAACGCTAAACCTTAAGCGTTGTCGTACCCTAAATTGTACCCTAATCCCTCCCCATTCCCTAACCCTAACCCTAACCCGATCCCTAAACCTGACCCTCTTCCGATGCCCTACCCTAACCCATGCCCTAAACTTAACCAGTACACAAACACTAACTCCTGCCCTCAAACGTACGCTAACCCTTATGCGTTGTGGTACCCTATCCTGTACCCTAATACCTCCCCATTCCCTAACCCTAACCGAAACGATGAACGTGACTCTTTTCCGAGGCCTTACCCTCATCGGTGCCCTTGCCTTAACCAGGACACCAACACTAACTCGTGCCCTCACACTTACGCTAACCCTTAAGCATTGTCGTACCCTAACCTGTACCCTAATCCCTCTCCATTCCCTAACACTAAGCCTAACCTGAAACCTAAACCTGACACTCACCCGAAACTTTACCCTCACCCGTGTCCTACTTTTAACCAGTACATCAACACTAGCCCATGCCCTCTAACGTAGGCTAACCCTAAACAATTGCCGTACCCTAACCTGTACCCTAATCAATCCCCATTCCCTAACCCTAATCCTAACCCAAACCCTTAACGTGACCCTCTTTCGAGCACTTACCCTCACCCGTGCCCTAATCTTAACAAGTACACTAACACTAACAAGTGACCTCACACGTACGCTAAACCTTAAGCGTTGTCGTACCCTAAACTGTGAACGAATATCTCCCCATTCCCTTACCCTAAACCTCACCCGAATCCTAACCCTGACCGTCACCCGAAGCCTTACCCTCACCCGTGCCCTAATCTTAACCAGGACACCAACACTAACTCGTGCCCTCACACGAACGCTAAACCTTAAGCGTTGTCGTACCCTAAATTGTACCCTAATCCCTCCCCATTCCCTAACCCTAACCCTAACCCGATCCCTAAACCTAACCCTCTTCCGATGCCCTACCCTAACCCATGCCCTAAACTTAACCAGTACACAAACACTAACTCTTGCCCTCAAACGTACGCTAACCCTTATGCGTTGTCGTACCCTATCCTGTACCCTAATCCCTCCCCATTCCCTAACCCTAACCCTAACCAAAACGCTGAACGTGACCCTTTTCCGAGGCCTTACCCTCATCGGTGCCCTTGCCTTAACCAGGACACCAACACTAACTCATGCCCTCACACTTACGCTAACCCTTAAGCATTGTCGTACCCTAACCTGTACCCTAATCCCTCTCCATTCCCTAACACTAAGCCTAACCTGAAACCTAACCCTGACACTCACCCGAAACTTTACCCTCACCCGTGTCCTAATTTTAACCAGTACATAAACACTAGCCCATGCCCTCTAACGTAGGCTAACCCTAAACAATTGCCGTACCCTAACCTGTACCCTAATCAATCCCCATTCCCTAACCCTAATCCTCACAAAAACCCTTAACGTGACCCTCTTCCGAGCACTTACCCTCACCCGTGCCCTAATCGTAACAAGTACACTAACACTAACAAGTGACCTCACATGTACGCTAAACCTTAAGCGTTGTCGTACCCTAAACTGTGCCCGAATATCTCCCCATTCCCTTACCCTAAACCTCACGCGAATCCTAACCGTGACCCTGACCCGAAGCCTTACACTCACCCGTGCCCTAATCTTAACCAGGACACCAACACTAACTCGTGCCCTCACACGTACGCTAACCCTAAACCGCAGCACTACCCTATCCTGTACCCTAATCCCTCCCCATTCCCTAACACTAACCCTAGCCGAAACCCTGAAAGCGACCCTTTTCCGAGGCCTTACCCTCATCGGTGCCCTTGTCTTAACCAGGAAACCAACACTAACTCGTGCCCTCACACTTACGCTAACCCTTAAGCATTGTCATACCCTAACCTGTACCCTAATCCCTCTCCATTCCCTAACCCTAACCCTAACCCGAATCTTAACCCTGACCCTCACCCGAAGCCTTACCCTCACCCGTGCCCTAATCTTAACCAGGACACCAACACTAACTCGTGCCCTCACACGAACGCTAAACCTTAAGCGTTGTCGTACCCTAAATTGTACCCTAATCCCTCCCCATTCCCTAACCCTAACCCTAACCCGATCCCTAAACCTGACCCTCTTCCGATGCCCTACCCTAACCCATGCCCTAAACTTAACCAGTACACAAACACTAACTCCTGCCCTCAAACGTACGCTAACCCTTATGCGTTGTGGTACCCTATCCTGTACCCTAATCCCTCCCCATTCCCTAACCGTAACCGAAACGTTGAACGTGACTCTTTTCCGAGGCCTTACCCTCATCGGTGCCCTTGCCTTAACCAGGACACCAACACTAACTCGTGCCCTCACACTTACGCTAACCCTTAAGCATTGTCGTACCCTAACCTGTACCCTAATCCCTCTCCATTCCCTAACACTAAGCCTAACCTGAAACCTAACCCTGACACTCACCCGAAACTTTACCCTCACCCGTGTCCTACTTTTAACCAGTACATCAACACTAGCCCATGCCCTCTAACGTAGGCTAACCCTAAACAATTGCCGTACCCTAACCTGTACCCTAATCAATCCCCATTCCCTAACCCTAATCCTAACCCAAACCCTTAACGTGACCCTCTTCCGAGGACTTACCCTCACCCGTGCCCTAATCGTAACAAGTACACTAACACTAACAAGTGACCTCACACGTACGCTAAACCTTAAGCGTTGTCGTACCCTAAACTGTGCCCGAATATCTCCCCATTCCCTTACCCTAAACCTCACCCGAATCCTAACCCTGACCGTCACCCGAAGCCTTACCCTCACCCGTGCCCTAATCTTAACCAGGACAACAACACTAACTCGTGCCCTCACACGAACGCTAAACCTTAAGCGTTGTCGTACCCTAAATTGTACCCTAATCCCTCCCCATTCCCTAACCCTAACCCTAACCCGATCCCTAAACCTAACCCTCTTCCGATGCCCTACCCTAACCCATGCCCTAAACTTAACCAGTACACAAACACTAACTCTTGCCCTCAAACGTACGCTAACCCTTATGCATTGTCGTACCCTATCCGGTACCCTAATCCCTCCCCATTCCCTAACCCTAACCCTAACCAAAACGCTGAACGTGACCCTTTTCCGAGGCCTTACCCTCATCGGTGCCCTTGCCTTAACCAGGACACCAACACTAACTCATGCCCTCACACTTACGCTAACCTTTAAGCATTGTCGTACCCTAACCTGTACCCTAATCCCTCTCCATTCCCTAACACTAAGCCTAACCTGAAACCTAACCCTGACACTCACCCGAAACTTTACCCTCACCCGTGTCCTAATTTTAACCAGTACATCAACACTAGCCCATGCCCTCTAACGTAGGCTAACCCTAAACAATTGCCGTACCCTAACCTGTACCCTAATCAATCCCCATTCCTTAACCCTAATCCTAACCCAAACCCTTAACGTGACCCTCTTCCGAGCACTTACCCTCACCCGTGCCCTAATCGTAACAAGTACACTAACACTAACAAGTGACCTCACATGTACGCTAAACCTTAAGCGTTGTCGTACCCTAAACTGTGCCCGAATATCTCCCCATTCCCTTACCCTAAACCTCACGGAATCCTAACCCTGACCCTCACCCGAAGCCTTACACTCACCCGTGCCCTAATCTTAACCAGGACACCAACACTAACTCGTGCCCTCACACGTACGCTAACCCTAAACCGCAGCAGTACCCTATCCTGTACCCTAATCCCTCCCCATTCCCTAACACTAACCCTAACCGAAACCCTGAAAGCGACCCTTTTCCGAGGCCTTACCCTCATCGGTGCCCTTGTCTTAACCAGGAAACCAACACTAACTCGTGCCCTCACACTTACGCTAACCCTTAAGCATTGTCATACCCTAACCTGTACCCTAATCCCTCTCCATTCCGTAACCCTAACCCTAACCCGAATCTTAACCGTGACCCTCACCCGAAGCCTTACCCTCACCCGTGCCCTAATCTTAACCAGGACACCAACACTAACTCGTGCCCTCACACGAACGCTAAACCTTAAGCGTTGTCGTACCCTAAATTGTACCCTAATCCCTCCCCATTCCCTAACACTAACCCTAACAGAAACCCTGAAAGCGACCCTTTTCCGAGGCCTTACCCTCATCGGTGCCCTTGTCTTAACCAGGAAACCAACACTAACTCGTGCCCTCACACTTACGCTAACCCTTAAGCATTGTCGTACCCTAACCTGTACCCTAATCCCTCTCCATTCCCTAACACTAAGCCTAACCTGAAACCTAACCCTGACACTCACCCGAAACTTTACCCTCACCCGTGTCCTACTTTTAACCAGTACATCAACACTAGCCCATGCCCTCTAACGTAGGCTAACCCTAAACAATTGCCGTACCCTAACCTGTACCCTAATCAATCCCCATTCCCTAACCCTAATCCTAACCCAAACCCTTAACGTGACCCTCTTCCGAGGACTTACCCTCACCCGTGCCCTAATCGTAACAAGTACACTAACACTAAGAAGTGACCTCACACGTACGCTAAACCTTAAGCGTTGTCGTACCCTAAACTGTGCCCGAATATCTCCCCATTCCCTTACCCTAAACCTCACCCGAATCCTAACCCTGACGGTCACCCGAAGCCTTACTCTCACCCGTGCCCTAATCTTAACCAGGACACCAACACTAACTCGTGCCCTCACACGAACGCTAAACCTTAAGCGTTGTCGTACCCTAAATTGTACCCTAATCCCTCCCCATTCCCTAACCCTAACCCTAACCCGATCCCTAAACCTAACCCTCTTCCGATGCCCTACCCTAACCCATGCCCTAAACTTAACCAGTACACAAACACTAACTCTTGCCCTCAAACGTACGCTAACCCTTATGCATTGTCGTACCCTATCCTGTACCCTAATCCCTCCCCATTCCCTAACCCTAACCCTAACCAAAACGCTGAACGTGACCCTTTTCCGAGGCCTTACCCTCATCGGTGCCCTTGCCTTAACCAGGACACCAACACTAACTCATGCCCTCACACTTACGCTAACCCTTAAGCATTGTCGTACCCTAACCTGTACCCTAATCCCTCTCCATTCCCTAACACTAAGCCTAACCTGAAACCTAACCCTGACACTCACCCGAAACTTTACCCTCACCCGTGTCCTAATTTTAACCAGTACATCAACACTAGCCCATGCCCTCTAACGTAGGCTAACCCTAAACAATTGCCGTACCCTAACCTGTACCCTAATCAATCCCCATTCCTTAACCCTAATCCTAACCCAAACCCTTAACGTGACCCTCTTCCGAGCACTTACCCTCACCCGTGCCCTAATCGTAACAAGTACACTAACACTAACAAGTGACCTCACATGTACGCTAAACCTTAAGCGTTGTCGTACCCTAAACTGTGCCCGAATATCTCCCCATTCCCTTACCCTAAACCTCACGGAATCCTAACCCTGACCCTCACCCGAAGCCTTACACTCACCCGTGCCCTAATGTTAACCAGGACACCAACACTAACTCGTGCCCTCACACGTACGCTAACCCTAAACCGCAGCAGTACCCTATCCTGTACCCTAATCCCTCCCCATTCCCTAACACTAACCCTAACCGAAACCCTGAAAGCGACCCTTTTCCGAGGCCTTACCCTCATCGGTGCCCTTGTCTTAACCAGGAAACCAACACTAACTCGTGCCCTCACACTTACGCTAACCCTTAAGCATTGTCATACCCTAACCTGTACCCTAATCCCTCTCCATTCCGTAACCCTAACCCTAACCCGAATCTTAACCGTGACCCTCACCCGAAGCCTTACCCTCACCCGTGCCCTAATCTTAACCAGGACACCAACACTAACTCGTGCCCTCACACGAACGCTAAACCTTAAGCGTTGTCGTACCCTAAATTGTACCCTAATCCCTCCCCATTCCCTAACACTAACCCTAACAGAAACCCTGAAAGCGACCCTTTTCCGAGGCCTTACCCTCATCGGTGCCCTTGTCTTAACCAGGAAACCAACACTAACTCGTGCCCTCACACTTACGCTAACCCTTAAGCATTGTCGTACCCTAACCTGTACCCTAATCCCTCTCCATTCCCTAACACTAAGCCTAACCTGAAACCTAACCCTGACACTCACCCGAAACTTTACCCTCACCCGTGTCCTACTTTTAACCAGTACATCAACACTAGCCCATGCCCTCTAACGTAGGCTAACCCTAAACAATTGCCGTACCCTAACCTGTACCCTAATCAATCCCCATTCCCTAACCCTAATCCTAACCCAAACCCTTAACGTGACCCTCTTCCGAGGACTTACCCTCACCCGTGCCCTAATCGTAACAAGTACACTAACACTAAGAAGTGACCTCACACGTACGCTAAACCTTAAGCGTTGTCGTACCCTAAACTGTGCCCGAATATCTCCCCATTCCCTTACCCTAAACCTCACCCGAATCCTAACCCTGACGGTCACCCGAAGCCTTACCCTCACCCGTGCCCTAATCTTAACCAGGACACCAACACTAACTCGTGCCCTCACACGAACGCTAAACCTTAAGCGTTGTCGTACCCTAAATTGTACCCTAATCCCTCCCCATTCCCTAACCCTAACCCTAACCCGATCCCTAAACCTAACCCTCTTCCGATGCCCTACCCTAACCCATGCCCTAAACTTAACCAGTACACAAACACTAACTCTTGCCCTCAAACGTACGCTAACCCTTATGCATTGTCGTACCCTATCCTGTACCCTAATCCCTCCCCATTCCCTAACCCTAACCCTAACCAAAACGCTGAACGTGACCCTTTTCCGAGGCCTTACCCTCATCGGTGCCCTTGCCTTAACCAGGACACCAACACTAACTCATGCCCTCACACTTACGCTAACCCTTAAGCATTGTCGTACCCTAACCTGTACCCTAATCCCTCTCCATTCCCTAACACTAAGCCTAACCTGAAACCTAACCCTGACACTCACCCGAAACTTTACCCTCACCCGTGTCCTAATTTTAACCAGTACATCAACACTAGCCCATGCCCTCTAACGTAGGCTAACCCTAAACCATTGCCGTACCCTAACCTGTACCCTAATCAATCCCCATTCCCTAACCCTAATCCTCACAAAAACCCTTAACGTGACCCTCTTCCGAGCACTTACCCTCACCCGTGCCCTAATCGTAACAAGTACACTAACACTAACAAGTGACCTCACATGTACGCTAAACCTTAAGCGTTGTCGTACCCTAAACTGTGCCCTAATATCTCCCCATTCCCTTACCCTAAACCTCACGCGAATCCTAACCCTGACCCTCACCCGAAGCCTTACACTCACCCGTGCCCTAATCTTAACCAGGACACCAACACTAACTCGTGCCCTCACACGTACGCTAACCCTAAACCGCAGCACTACCCTATCCTGTACCCCAATCCCTCCCCATTCCCTAACACTAACCCTAACCGAAACCCTGAAAGCTACCCTTTTCCGAGGCCTTACCCTCATCGGTGCCCTTGTCTTAACCAGGAAACCAACACTAACTCGTGCCCTCACACTTACGCTAACCCTTAAGCATTGTCATACCCTAACCTGTACCCTAATCCGTCTCCATTCCCTAACCCTAACCCTAACCCGAATCTTAACCCTGACCCTCACCCGAAGCCTTACCCTCACCCGTGCCCTAATCTTAACCAGGACACCAACACTAACTCGTGCCCTCACACGAACGCTAAACCTTAAGCGTTGTCGTACCCTAAATTGTACCCTAATCCCTCCCCATTCCCTAACCCTAACCCTAACCCGATCCCTAAACCTGACCCTCTTCCGATGCCCTACCCTAACCCATGCCCTAAACTTAACCAGTACACAAACACTAACTCCTGCCCTCAAACGTACGCTAACCCTTATGCGTTGTGGTACCGTATCCTGTATCCTAATCCCTCCCCATTCCCTAACACTAACCGAAACGATGAACGTGACTCTTTTCCGAGGCCTTACCCTCATTGGTGCCCTTGCCTTAACCAGGACACCAACACTAACTCGTGCCCTCACACTTACGCTAACCCTTAAGCATTGTCGTACCCTAACCTGTACCCTAATCCCTCTCCATTCCCTAACACTAAGCCTAACCTGAAACCTAACCCTGACACTCACCCGAAACTTTACCCTCACCCGTGTCCTACTTTTAACCAGTACATCAACACTAGCCCATGCCCTCTAACGTAGGCTAACCCTAAACAATTGCCGTACCCTAACCTGTACCCTAATCAATCCCCATTCCCTAACCCTAATCCTAACCGAAACCCTTAACGTGACCCTCTTCCGAGGACTTACCCTCACCCGTGCCCTAATCGTAACAAGTACACTAACACTAACAAGTGACCTCACACGTACGCTAAACCTTAAGCGTTGTCGTACCCTAAACTGTGCCCGAATATCTCCCCATTCCCTAACCCTAAACCTCACCCGAATCCTAACCCTGACTGTCACCCGAAGCCTTACCCTCACCCGTGCCCTAATCTTAACCAGGACACCAACACTAACACGTGCCCTCACACGAACGCTAAACCTTAAGCGTTGTCGTACCCTAAATTGTACCCTAATCCCTCCCCATTCCCTAACCCTAACCCTAACCCGATCCCTAAACCTAACCCTCTTCCGATGCCCTACCCTAACCCATGCCCTAAACTTAACCAGTACACAAACACTAACTCTTGCCCTCAAACGTACGCTAACCCTTATGCGTTGTGGTACCCTATCCTGTACCCTAATCCCTCCCCATTCCCTAACCCTAACCAAAACGCTGAACGTGACCCTTTTCCGAGGCCTTACCCTCATCGGTGCCCTTGCCTTAACCAGGACACCAACACTAACTCATGCCCTCACACTTACGCTAACCCTTAAGCATTGTCGTACCCTAACCTGTACCCTAATCCCTCTCCATTCCCTAACACTAAGCCTAACCTGAAACCTAACCCTGACACTCACCCGAAACTTTACCCTCACCCGTGTCCTAATTTTAACCAGTACATAAACACTAGCCCATGCCCTCTAACGTAGGCTAACCCTAAACAATTGCCGTACCCTAACCTGTACCCTAATCAATCCCCATTCCCTAACCCTAATCCTCACAAAAACCCTTAACGTGACCCTCTTCCGAGCACTTACCCTCACCCGTGCCCTAATCGTAACAAGTACACTAACACTAACAAGTGACCTCACATGTACGCTAAACCTTAAGCGTTGTCGTACCCTAAACTGTGCCCGAATATCTCCCCATTCCCTTACCCTAAACCTCACGCGAATCCTAACCCTGACCCTGACCCGAAGCCTTACACTCACCCGTGCCCTAATCTTAACCAGGACACCAACACTAACTCGTGCCCTCACACGTACGCTAACCCTAAACCGCAGCACTACCCTATCCTGTACCCTAATCCCTCCCCATTCCCTAACACTAACCCTAGCCGAAACCCTGAAAGCGACCCTTTTCCGAGGCCTTACCCTCATCGGTGCCCTTGTCTTAACCAGGAAACCAACACTAACTCGTGCCCTCACACTTACGCTAACCCTTAAGCATTGTCATACCCTAACCTGTACCCTAATCCCTCTCCATTCCCTAACCCTAACCCTAACCCGAATCTTAACCCTGACCCTCACCCGAAGCCTTACCCTCACCCGTGCCCTAATCTTAACCAGGACACCAACACTAACTCGTGCCCTCACACGAACGCTAAACCTTAAGCGTTGTCGTACCCTAAATTGTACCCTAATCCCTCCCCATTCCCTAACCCTAACCCTAACCCGATCCCTAAACCTGACCCTCTTCCGATGCCCTACCCTAACCCATGCCCTAAACTTAACCAGTACACAAACACTAACTCCTGCCCTCAAACGTACGCTAACCCTTATGCGTTGTGGTACCCTATCCTGTACCCTAATCCCTCCCCATTCCCTAACCCTAACCGAAACGTTGAACGTGACTCTTTTCCGAGGCCTTACCCTCATCGGTGCCCTTGCCTTAACCAGGACACCAACACTAACTCGTGCCCTCACACTTACGCTAACCCTTAAGCATTGTCGTACCCTAACCTGTACCCTAATCCCTCTCCATTCCCTAACACTAAGCCTAACCTGAAACCTAACCCTGACACTCACCCGAAACTTTACCCTCACCCGTGTCCTACTTTTAACCAGTACATCAACACTAGCCCATGCCCTCTAACGTAGGCTAACCCTAAACAATTGCCGTACCCTAACCTGTACCCTAATCAATCCCCATTCCCTAACCCTAATCCTAACCCAAACCCTTAACGTGACCCTCTTCCGAGGACTTACCCTCACCCGTGCCCTAATCGTAACAAGTACACTAACACTAACAAGTGACCTCACACGTACGCTAAACCTTAAGCGTTGTCGTACCCTAAACTGTGCCCGAATATCTCCCCATTCCCTTACCCTAAACCTCACCCGAATC